>JAIGNY010001701.1:1077500-1162500 GCA_020152595.1 Chiridota heheva | reverse complement strand
GAAGATTTGTACATGCAATTTTATGATCAGTCGTTGGATTTTGACGCCATATTTTCTCTGCTTTTTGAACTTCCCTTTTAATACCTCATCTGTAATCCGCACTGGTTTAGGCCTGCATGTGAAACGCCTTTGTACTACCGGAGCATGATTGAATATCATAATATAGATCAGTGCAAAGTTGATCATGTCATTGCCAAATTTGACCATTCCATTTGTAGAGTGTATGAGTTACCAATCCCATGCCTCATACCAAATGACGCAACAACTAGATGAGAACAGTTGACATCCCAAAGCCCCGAAAAAATTGAAAATGTTTAGGGCAACTATAGACTATATTACCCTAAAATCTAAAAACGTAAACTTAGAACTCCAATTTTCTCACGATACATTTGTTGTGTCTTTCAGCCTTAAGTTGTTATCCTTATCCATTAAAAGGACTGCGTATGAATTCGGCCCGCGTCACGCATCGGTATGGCCGGATGACCATGGAGGCAAGGGGGTGCTTTTGTCCCCCAAAGATTTGTTAATCATTGGTTTTTTTGTATTTGATTATATGTATAATATGTAATTAAGAAGATGTCAAATCCCCCCCTAATCAGTGACGTAGCTAAGAGGGTGGGGGAGGAGGGGTGGGGGAAGGGGAAGGAGAGGAGAAAAATTCTCCATCCATGGCCGAAAATTTCCAAAAAGTCGGAAAATTTGCACAACATAAAATTGAGAATGTTGGATAGTTTTGCCAATCCTGATGAAAGCGATCGATCTTAGAGTTCAGTTGTATACCAGCCATATTTGGAAAAAGGATTAAAAAATTTCCGAAAATCAAATTTTTAACCAAGGCCTATTTGGTAATTTAGACTTAGCAAATTTGCGACTTATTTCTCAAAATTCCCAAAATGTCTCTTCAAAATATTCAAATGTTTCCTCAAAATATCCGAACTTTTTTTCAAAATATCCGTTTTTATATCAAAATACCCGAAATTTTCCTCAAAATATCTGAAATTTTCCTCAAAATATGAAATATTTCCCGCTAAATATCCGAATTTTTCCATATACGAATTTTGCCTCAAAATATCATAATTTGTCCCTCATTGCAAAAGAAAGTGTAGCCAATCATGTATTTGCTCTCCAATCAAAATCTCTTTAGAGCCATCGGCAATTTATAGCAGTTGGCTAAGGTATAGTAGAGTCATTTTGACACATAACCCCCAAAGAAATTGCAAGAAAACGTTTTATAGTGTTTTTTTGTGCTATAAAGTCTAAAGAACAACATACCAAACGTTTTCCGAAATCTGACCACCGCAAAATGTCTAAATATGACGTCATATAAATGGCCGCCAATGGTAGCAATGGCTAAAATCTACACATGGAGGTTAAATTCAATAGTTTCTAACCACTCTTAAGTGTAAATATTATCTTTAGACATTAATATCTAAGTTAAGTAATAATTCGAAGCTCTGACAAGTGTCCCACATGACCCTCTCGCAATCACAGAAACATGGCTTGCCCAAGATCAAGATGATCCCATTATTAGTCAGCTAACACCTGATGGCTATAAGTTTCATAGTGCGCCCCAAGATTCAAAGACAAGGTGGTGGCGTTGGATTACTTTATAAATCAAAGATATGCATGAAATTTAAAAGCCTCAAATCTAAGACATTTGAGAGCATCTTTTGCAATTTGACGTTCTGTAATAATTCAATCATGTTATTGGTTATATATCGCCCACCAGCCCAGTCTGGAAACTCCAACAGTCAATTTATAGATGAACTCACTGGCGTTCTCACTGACATGTCTTCATCCTCTAAGGAACATCTTGTTATGGAAGATCTCAACTTACATCTTGACCTTTCACCTGACACCCAGCGATTCAATCATCTTCTTCATTATCTTAATTAAAACTCACTTAAATATATCTGAATCAACTCATATCTGAATCAACTCATATCGCTGGTCATTGTTTGGACAATGTTATTACAAGAACTTTACCAGCTATATCAGTTAGCACATCTGTATCTTCATCATACATCTCAGATCATCATTTTATTGATACATTACTTTGCATAAAAAAACTGGAATCAATTCATAAAATGGTTGAATCAAGGAATTTGAGTCAATCTGTTAATGGACACTGGTACTTTTCAATGTGATATTTCAGCTCTCAGTTTGCATGACCGCGTATCAGTGGATATGTCAGAAGCTGTTGAAAGCTATCATTTCAATTTTATATCCACTCTTGAAAAAACATGCACCACTATTGACTAAAACAATAACAGTGAGACCAAATACAGAATGGTACAATCCGATGATACGAGAGGTGAAAGTTAAACGCAGACAACTTGAAGGATAAGCAAAATTGTCAGATTTACCTGCTGATCACTAGCTCATAAAACTCAAGTCAAATATGTTAACTCTCTCTGTGATGAAGCTAGAAAGACTATCATAAGAGCAGAATTATTGAATCAGATAAAAGAAAAAAGTTCAACACAGCGAAAGCTCTACCCGATGGAAAAGCTGTTCCTGTATACACAAGTGATCCTGTACACCCAACTGATCCTGTACACCTAACTGATCCTGTACACCCAACTGATCCTGTACACCCAACTGATCCTGTACACCCAACTGATCCTGTACACCCAACTGATCCTGTACACCCAACTGATCCTGTATACCCAACTGACACAGAATCTCATGTTCTTTCCAATAAGTTTGCTGAATATTTCAAGAACAAAGGTTTGAATATACATACAAACGTTGAATCGAGTTTAAAGGGAAAGGTTGAAAATGATGAATTCAAAGACACTTGTAATGCAACCAACATTCTGTGTTCGTTCATGGGTGCAACTGTTAAAGAAGTAAGCACAATTATACATCATTCATCAAGTGCATACTGTAAACTGGACCCACTTCCAATACATCTTGTAAAACCATGCAGTTCAGAGTTAGCTCCTTTTATCGCAAAACTTATTAATTTCCTTGAGGGTGCCGTGGTTCACCCTGCTATGAAGGAAGCTATTGTAAAACCTTTACTGAAGAAATCAGGTCTAGACACTAACGACTACAAACATTATCGGCCCGTATCCAACTTCAGTTTCATATCCAAAATCTGCGAGTAAGTGGTTGCCAACCAACGTAACAAATACATTGTAGACAGTCATCTTGCTCAGATGTTTCAATTTGCATATCGTCGCTTTTATTTGACTGAAACAGCGCTACTTTAAGTTCAAAATGACATTGTGAGTGCATTTCACAAAACAAAATAATTGGTCCTCGTATTATTAGACCTAAGTGCAGCGTTTGATACTTTAAATCATGAAATTCTATTAAATCGCTTGTCCATGCGTTTTGGTATTAAAGATTGTGCTCTTGATTGGATAACATCAGACCTAGAAGACAGATCTAAACCAATCACTGTAAAAGGCATCGACTCAGACCCTATCCAATTTGATACCTCAAGGATCTGTATTAGGTCTTCTTCTGTTTACCCTGTATACTACACCTCTGGCCAATACCATCAGTCGATATTGTGTTGGATACCATTTCTATGCAGATGATACTCAATTGTATATATCTTTTGATAATTCAGACTCTATAAGATACTTTCTCTTGACAACTGTAGCAAAGACATTAAGAGACCAGGATGATGATAAACTTCTTTAAAACTAAATGTTTGAAAAAACTGAGTTCCTTTTAATTGGTAGCAAGTGCAATATCAGGAAAACACCAGCCATATCATTAAATGTCAATAGTGTGACTATATTTAATTCTTCTGAGGTCAAAAAAATAAGGTGCAATATTTGATTCTGAAATGTCAATGGAAAAGTTTGTAATGTCAAAGTGCAATGTATCATCTGCGATCAATTGCTCATATTCGACATTTTCTTGATGTTGATGCTGCGAAAACCCTTATCCATGCTCTTGTGATTTCTAGAAATGATTACGCAACTTTGTTTTTAATTGGTGTCAACAAATCGTATTTTCATCGTTTGCAATTAATTCAAAATTCTGCAGCGAGGCTGATAACACGCACGGCTTTTAAACAGCATATAGCACCTATTTTATTTCGCCTTCATTGGTTGCCAGTTGATTATCGTGTGAGTTTTAAGATTCCAGTTCTCTGTTTTAATTGTTTGCAAGGCACTGCCCATGATTATCTAAGCAATTTAATCAAAGTCTACCAACCCACTCGTACATTAAGGTCCTAAACCCATCACTTATTGCATATACCAAAAACCTCTAACAAAATTGGTGATCGTTCTTTTGAAGTGTCTGCCCCTAAAGAATGGAACCAGCTCCAATTACACATCAGATGCCATACCTCCTTTTTCTAAACGTGATTTAAAAACATATTTTTTTAGACATTTTAAAGACCTTTTAATGTTATATGCCTCTTTGCCTTTTACTTCTTACTTTTTTCTTAATGATCTTTCAATCCTAACCTTAACCTCTTAATCCTAACCTTAACCTTTTATTTCTAACATTTGCCCTTTTTATCCTAACCTGAACCTTTTAATCCTAACCTTAACCTTTTAATCCTAACCCTAACCTTTTAATCCTAACCTTAACCTTTTAATCCTAACCTTAAGCTTTTAATCCTAAGTTAAGCCTTTAATCCTAACCTTAACCTTTTAATCCTAACCTTAACCTTTTAATCCTAACCTTAACCTTTTAATCCTAACCTTAACCTTTAAATTCCAACTTTTTAATCCTAACCTATTCTGCATTTAATTATTTTATCTGTATTTCTTACAGTATGTTGTAGGTTCAATCAATTTAAACAATTTAAATCGTTGTTTTTGTTTTATTCATTATTATATTATTATTATTTGTATTATTATTATTATTTTTATTATTATTATTATTATTATTATTATTATTATTATTATTATTATTATTATTATTATTATTATTATTATTATTATTATTATTATTATTATTATTATTATTATTATTATTATTATTATTATTATTATTATTATTATTATTATTATTATTATTATTATTATTATTATCATCATCATCATCATCATCATCATCATCATCATCATCATCATCATCATCATCATCATCATCATCATCATCATCATCATCATCATCATCATCATCATCATCATCATCATCATCATCATCATCATCATCATCATCATCATCATCATCATCATCATCATCATCATCATCATCATTATTATTATTATTATTATTATTATTATTATTATTATTATTATTATTATTATTATTATCATTATTATTATTATTATTATCATCATTATTATTATTGTTATTACTATCATTAATATTATTATTATCATTACAAGCTTATGTATCTTTAGTGTTTTTCATAAATTAGAACATGCCACCCTCTACGGTAAAGCAAATCTTTTGATGTGTTTGAAGATCATGTTAACGTTAATATCAATGTAAAACAAGAATGCAATCCACGTAGTTGCTGATCTCATCACTACTTCTCACTTAGCAATGACCTATCCTTCATATCATTCTGGGTCATTCTGTATATCAGCCTGGAAACTTTGACCTCATAATAGTCACCATTGATTTTTCCCATCACAGCAACAATCCAATAGTTTCCATAAGGCCCCCATAAATGCAAAATCCCGTTCACTTTATTCAAACACTGCAGCAGAAATGTGAAAATAGGTTTATTACCAGAGTACCACTTGATATTTGTACTCGAAAGTCTGCGCGGCACAACTTCACCTTACAAAGTACCATGCTACCACTTTGGATCACAATCGGCAGTGTACTTTTTAAGTTAAAATTGGCTCAGATTTCTTCATTTTGAACAAATATTTCACCTTTGATTCTTGACTTTTTTAAAAGCTAAAGTATCACATGCATATCACAAGTTACACTGCTATACCCTTTATGTCCCATCCATCCGGTTGGCGTTCATGTCCTCTTGAAGGATTTTTGCCGACTTAACCGATTCAGATTCAGATTCAGATTCACAACTCTAACTTTGACCTCATAACAGTTCACCTGAAACAATCATGATACAAAATTAATTATCAGGATATTTGACTAAAACTGAGCATTTCTGTCGAAAGTATGATGTTAATTGCTTTGTAAATTTTTGTGAAAAATGATTTTACACATTTACTACCGCAAAAGGACAAACTTATGATAAATCACTGCGCCGGACCAAATGAGAACCCCCTGACAAAAGGCTTAAGAAATAATTTATTTACCAATATGCCGCTATACATTATGGCGCTAGGTCTACGTTCACGTTTTGTGCCTCAAAACAGATGATAAACATATCGAATACGACTTACGACTAAAATAGATAAAAAGAAAGAAAGAATCGGAACTAATTTGTCTTGAAAACGATCATTGTGGCGGGTGCTTTAGTGTTTTCGATTTACATTAAGCGTGCGTGTGCGTAAACACCTGAGATTTTAAATTTGCCGCGGTAGAGGGGTACTTTAACGCGACTGGCGTGGTCGTTTGTTTACAAAAAAAAGAAAAAAAAAATCGATTTAAGCGCAGGGTATCATGTGTGCGCAACACTAGTCCAAATGTACTTTACGGTCTATGCATAATGCACTGACTACTAGGATTCATACGACTATTTTTCATTTATTTCAATTTTTCTTGACGCCAGGATGTCATGTAAGTATGCATAATTTTAACATTTCTTTAGTTCAGCACACAGGGGTCGTAAACATTTTCAATTTCGTTGAGTTCTCTGTAGAATCCTATCATCGTCAGTGATCCAGACTAGCCTAACGTAATCTGTATAGGCGCAGGCCTAAGTGTAGGCTAATATTGCAAAAGAACATTAAACTTGTAACATGTTCTGTAAGAAATCTATAGAATAAACAGTCTAATATAGTATTAAAAGATAGCTGATTCATTTCTTTGGTATTTTAAATACATATCCAAGGAAAATATTTTTGATCTTCACATTATTTTGTGTATTTTTCCTTAATTTAGGGCACCCCAAATTCCAAGAATTTGACATAAATGTATCCAAAGTTTATTTTAACGCTCAGGTATCATCTAAATTACATAGTCTAGAGAAAGAGGTGGATATGTTTAATGAAATGAGCCTTGAATTTCCATTTTTATCTTTTTCAATTTCATGTGCCATCAATCTGAAAACAGCAATTATTACTTAAATTCTGAACCCTTAAAAATCAATGGTTTCAGACATGAAAACTAAATCTAATACCATATTCGATCTTTTCGTTAAAAAATGACCCCTTCGCCGTTCCGTAAAGCCTGTTACTATAATTTGTATACATTACTATATTTCATATCACCACTAGTGTCCGCTTATTCATTTCAAGCTACCTGATTGGCTGACAAACCTCATTTGCATAATCATGCTGTCTGGTTATTACTCAACGAACGGACAGTAGCTTAAAAAATTACCACTGACAGCACTCCTAGTCAATAACCGGGCAATTGCATATTCATTAGATTGACAGTTTCTAATGTGGGGTACGGGCATTAAACTCCTATATTAAGCATGGCAACCATGGATTAACCCTTGAATGATAATTCTACGCACAGAAATAAATTATGCCGAAAATACTCAATTTCAGTTTCAGCAGGAACAAACTTCTTGCTGACATGCTGAATATGCCAGATTTAAATTGAGCAACAACATAATCCAATGTGCACAGCTTAAAATAGAATGCAATAAATAAAAAACAAAAGCAAAATGTAAAAAATTAAAAGTTAGGCTTACAAGTTCATAATACTGTAATACAAGTTTAACAGGGCTATAATTGTTCAGTACTTCTGTACTTGCACCAAACAAGTATCGTAATCTGGTAATAGGAATGAAACGTGCCACTTCCTGCTTTACTTTTTTTCTTCTAGAATCATTAGTCTTATTTGTAACATTAGGGCCTAAGCTTTTAAAAAGTCTTTACAACTCAATTGAATTGCATGTACCTACAGGCTACAGTACTGTCGTTGTAACTAGCCTAGCAGCTAGTGCATAGCCCTAGACCAAAACGCTATGTTCAACAACTTCAAAACTCTTCAAATCTTCCCATTCTAACAAATTTGAGAATATTAAACAGCAGTAGTTTCTGTTTCAATAAGAACTAGGCCTAAAAGAGTTAACATTTTCCAGTATTCTTCGCATTTTGATGGGACACGGCCGTGTGCTTCAAGCCCTTAGCCAAACCGTACTGCACTGATGTTTTACTATGTACAGTGCAGTGTATGTTTACAGCTGGCCTTCGATACGAGTGTGTAGTGACATAACACTGACATAATTTTGACCTTTGTGTATTGTTTCTCGCTAAGCTAACGAAGATATTTTTCCTTTAGGGATCAACCAGTATGTGTTTCTTCTGAAATGTTGCCTTTATATTGCAAAATACTTGTACAAATTGGTATATTAAAAACCGTCAACATTCTCTCTGTGTCGTCATATGCAAATAAGCTGGATTGATGCATGTGCGGTACTGTGTATACATTTTGCAAGTTTCTCTATCTGAATTTGATCAGATTTTTTTAAGAGTTAATTTTTTTTTATATTTGGCAATAGAATAGATATAAACTGCTCTTGCTTGCCCATTGTTGGTAATAACCGGCTCGCCCCAATAATTTGAACTATTATGGGCGAGGCAAACTCGGCTTTGCCTTGCCCATTATTCTAATAACCGGGCTTGCAGGTTATTACCTAACAATGGGCTTGCAATTTCAGTTTATTTCTGAAGTAATTACTGTGGGTCTCGGCCAAAGTTTGCTATTCGACGAGTTATCGCCGCATTCCAGACGTTTTGCATGCGGCGACTTCAATATTTTGTTGGTAGGTTACCGGCGCTGTATCAATTAAGTTTTTTTAGAATGTTTGAGTGTATTAATGGACAAATAACTCGCCGGACCAAATGACAACTCCAGACAAAATGTTTAAGAAATAATTTATTTGCCAATATGGCGCTATATATTATGGCGTTAGGCCTACGTCCACGTTTTGTACCTCAAATATAAAAGTCTGGTTCTGGCCCAATTTTTATAACGTTTTTTATTTTTGTTTTCACCAAGCAGAATTGGGTTCTGGCACACTTATTATGACGTTTTTTTACTGTTTTTCACACCTTAAAACGAGTTGAGGGTTCTAGCCCACTTTTTATGCCGTTTTTGAATTTTTGTTTGCACCAAGCTGACTGGAGTTCTGACACACTTTTTATACCGTTTTTATACTTTTTGTTTTCACTAATTGGTCTGGGCTCCTGGCCCACTTTTTATGGGGTTTTTTCGTTTTACCTTGTTTTCCTATTATATATGTTTAACCCCTGTAACCAAAGGCCATAGTGGTGGTTGATCCACTCACAACCCAGCGCTTGGTATCAAGAGGTGATAGCGAAATTTTATTTATTCGCATACCATATACAATGTGGTGTTCACTTTTCAATAGATGACGAAAAGCCTTGCTGTCATATAGTGCTTCTTTGTACTGCTGATGTATACATTTTTTTACAACATAGTAGTTTCTGACACCTTTCGCTTTTTGGATCTTGTCTCCATTTTCCATCAGGATAGAATACATTATGCGTGGAAGTCCTACATTCTCGCTGATGGGTACTGATGTCGATTGAATTACCCTCATTTGAAATATTGAAAATATAAATTACTGCAGGTAGTATGTCTGTACGATCAGTTTGCATTTACACACCGTCCCCATCAAAATCAAATGGCCTTTCACTACGCAATTTCTGGACACTTTTTCAGTATTACTTGAGACTTTTAGCACCAAAAATGGCCCGCTAATGATACTTGGTGATTTAAATACTCATTTTGATGATCAAGGAAAACCTGAAGTCAAGAAGTGCTTAAAGTCTCTGCTAGCGAATAGGCTTATAAAACATGTGAACCAAGCTACACATCAGAAAGGTCATACATTGGATTTGATCATGATTAGAGAAAGTGATTCCTTTTTAAGTAACGTAAAGATTGAAGATCGTCAGATGTCTGATCATTTGTGGATAAGTTTCACGTTAAATCTTGCCAGACCTTTACCACTAATGACAACAGTGACATGTCGTAATATCAAAGGCATATCGCAAGATAAATTTGGAAATGACATATTGGAATCTGAACTTCTAAAGAACCCTCCATCTATACTTGATGATCTCACTGAGTTATACCACGCCACTTTGACGGGACTACTTGATAAGCATGCCTCATCAGTTGAAAGGCAAACCTAATTCACCCTGGTATAATGATGACATACAAAAGTTGAAATTACTGAGGAGAAAAACAGAGCGAAAATGGAAGATTTCCGGCCTTGAGGTCCATCGTCAAATTTACAAACAAGCAAGAAAGGATGTGCAGAATGAAATTAAGCAGGCCAAAGCAAAATATTACCAAGAAGCAATACTCTCAAAAATAAACAAACCCAAAGCACTTTGGACACAAATGTTTAAGCTATTAGGCAAAACTGAAGAGAAGATACTTCCTACAGCAGCAAATGATGAAATATTAGCAGAATCTTTCAACCAATACTTCTCAAGCAAAATTGAAAACATAAGAAAAGCACTCCTGGTCGTGGTATATAGCGAGGAGGAGGTAGGTAGATCTGCCACATATCTTGCTTCTTTAGCCAAGTCCGGCTTTCATCTTCAGACACCTTTGCAGCTTTTGCAAGTTTCTTTATAGATATAGTTCCTTTCCAATATCCCGGAGGGCTATAGTATATATCTGCAAGTTTCATATGACATATGTATTCAATATGGCGATGAATTATGGAAAGAAATTAGCACCAACACGAAGGACCCGCACAGGTCTATGTGTAAAAGGTGTACGCACAACTCATCAAGTTACGCTTGATACCCTAACGGCCACAGCAGATAATCACGTGATTGTCAAATTCCCGAAGCTGCAGCAGCCTGATGTCATTGTTATTGGCACGGTCAGACTGGCCTTCAACATCACTCTGAGTAGCACAGATAAGAATCGCACTATTGTCAACAACATAGGCCGCAATATTGTGGGAAAACTAGAGGTATAACTCGGAGGTGAGGTTGTCATGAGTTTGCACAACGCAGATGTGTTCTACAACTAATCAGACTCATGGCTCTCATCTAGCACGAAACTTACAGCGACTACCAGGGCATAAGCAGGAACAATTGTCTGAAAATTCGTGTAGGTGCTTGATTGCTAAAGCTTTTGGTACAGCGCAGATGTGTTCTACAACTATTCAGACTCATGGCTCTCATCTAGCACGAAACTTACAGCGACTACCAGGGCATAAGCAAAAACAATCGTCTGAAAATTCGTGTAGGTGCTTGATTGCTAAAGCTTTGGTAACAGATTTGCTATACCATTAGATTTTAGTCTCTTGAGTGGTCACGCCCCATTTCACCCATCAGTTGTGCATGATTGGCTTGAATACATCATATACTTTGCACCTAACGAGAAGGTTATCATTGCAAAGATCCAAAATAAAATGTTGAATAAGTACCCGGTAAACTATGCAGATATACAGAGGCACCGACAAAGAAATGCTAGACCCCACTAGCTCTGTGTGGACTATCCCTTTGAATTTACCTCGGCACAGTACAAGGGGTTCTTTCCTGTTGTTCGTGAAATCAGTTGATGATGGTGGATTTGCACGAAAACATGAGACTTTCATGAATCCCAATATCACTAAGGTCAGTGTAACCATTGAAGGTACTCCTAACCAGCTATATGCCCAAGGCGTTCTCCCATACCAGCACTGGGACGAGGCTAAGACGGTATTTAGCTCAGATAGATTGTCAATGGGCGGGGACCTCAGTCCCAAGGTAGGCTTAATTATTAAGGATACCGGTCTACATTCCATCGATTTATCAGCATATCTCCAAAAACACTACGCACTTGTTCTTGATCTGCGCAACACCGATGATGATGTTCTACATGGTAACGGCCGCAAGTTGGGTAACGGTAGTGTAGGCATGACTATATATATATATATATATATATATATATATATATATATATATATATATATATATATATATATATATATATATATATATATATATATATATATATATATATATATATATATATATATATATATATATATATATATATATATATATATATATATATATATATATATATATATATATATATATATATATATATATATATATATATATATATATATATATATATATATATATATATATATATATATATATATATATATATATATATTCATATATATGTATATATATATGTATGTATATATATATATATATATATATATATATATATATATATATATATATATATATATATATATATATAAATATATCTATATATATTTATATTTATATATATATATATATATGTATGTATATATATATGTATATATATATATATATATATATATATATATATATATATATATATATATATATATATATATATATATATATATATATATATATATATATATATATACATATATATATATACATATATATATATATATATATTCATATATTCATATATATATGTATATATATATATATATATATATATATATATATATATATATATATATATATATATATATATATTTATATATATATATATATATATATATATATATATATATATATATATATATATATATATATATATATATATATATATATATATTAGACAATGAGGCAACCTAACCAAATTATTAATTCCCTGTACCAAGGCGGAACAATAGTTTACTAGTTACGGGCTATGCAGTCCTAGGAGTGTTGTTATGAAAAGCTTGAAGCCTCTACCCTTATTAGGGATGAAACCTCGTGTTGTAGCACTCCTTACACTGTACTTTACAGCAGCTATTATGACTCTTGAGTGGTTAGTTTCCCAAGGTATCATTCCTTATACAATCATTACCACACCACCCAATTAAGTATATGTGTCTGATAGATATTAGTGATGGCTACGATTGCCATGCTGGTTGGTGGGGCTGTAGTAAACGCCATAGCATTTTCAGGATCAAACTTTGTATTTAGCCAGCTCGTCAAGGACCCTGCTGAACAGGAAGAACGTAAACGCCATGATAAAGCCGTGGAAAAACTGCAGGCAGCTCAGATTGATTGGGCTCGTGAAAGGCAGGAGAAGCTGGACAGGATGAATCAAAGACTTCTGGCAGAGAGACATGCTGCACAACCTTTAAACTGTAGATGACGCAATCAGATTTTACAACCAGGTTTATGGTGCAGACTCTATTCAACTAGATTCTAAGCCTCGCCTAGAAGACTTCTATTCGCACTCCCTTCATCAACACAACCGAGAGTTGGCTTTTTTGCAATTGCTAGGATTGGAATGGGCTCTGCTTATTTATTGCTAAATTGAAGGTAATATCCGTGCAATAATAACAATTGAGGGACGTCCTAACAATAGACTGGCAAAAATGACTGTTAATGAAGAAGTAGAAGAAACTACTTACGTAACATATTCACACCCCATGATGCATCCTCTTGCTGGAGATGTGTTAAACACCATCACCTCAGAGGTGCGTGATGGCTATGGCCAATTCATACATAATTATAAATTATCAATTGAAGTGACGCTACTATTAGAGTAGCTATGAAGGTTGTGTATGTATCCAACATTATCGTCAGCTCTTCTTGAGGAGGGACTGAAGGAGCCAGCAATTTCCGCTTACAACCTATGACACAACTTAAAAGTTACCTTGAAACTGAGATTTCTACTCGAGAAGGTCTAAGCCGCAGTAACAAGAGGCCACTATACAGCCGCTAACCAATCAAAGCCGGCTTTGCTATGTCGCCATAGCTTCGCCGTAGTTCGCCTCTGATTGGTCATCAGTTTTCACCTGTTTGTCGTAGATGAACCTGTCCGTTTCATGTAAGGAGACTTGCCGGATGAAGGGTTTGATATCCGTACGGGATGGTTGTGAGATCGGGCTGAATGACGCGTTTTGTATAGATTAGTCGATATTCCTTGAAAACTTTAAGGGGACCATCTCTCTAGATACGGTGAGAGTAGTGGACGGGAACGATGACTTCTTTATAATCGTCCCAAGCCCTGCCGGTTCCTGGATCCACATGATTGACCATGTTGATCATCGCTTCAAAGTTAACCATTTGAATATTATTGTGGTCCAGAGTGATGCCCTTCACTTTGCATTCTCCTACAATAACGACGTTTGCTTTGGTTGAGTGTACTTTGTAAGCGTGATTTTTGGGCCTCCCGATACGAATTCGGTGATGTAACTCCCGACACCGTAAGGTTTCTCGAGCTCCTCGGTCATGTCGCCCAGAAAATTTCCGACGGGTGGTTGCCAATCTCCGGGTCGATGGAAGTGGACGATGGAATCGGTGTCGAAGTAGACCACGCGTTCCCGTAGTTTTTCCAGGTAGCTGTAAAGTTTGAGGCGGGCGTGGGCCGTGGTATAGGCTGCATTGAATATGTTGGTGTTAGGTGAAACTTCAATATACTCATTGGTGTCGACCCACTGGATCCTGGCGGTGAACTTATCGTAGAACTGCACATATTTCACTTCTTTGGATTTGTCCATCAGCAGTTTGTAGAACTTTTCCAGGGTGTTGACAAACTCTGTCTTGGTGAGTGTGTTACGTTGACCATACTTTTCACAGAAGGAGATTAACATCAGCTTAGCCAAGGCACGCTTTCCCTTGTTTTTTCTCGATGTTTTGTGAGTCGAGTCAGATACCTTTGCGAGCTTCGTAATCGTTGATGTACTGACGACGTTGCTCTTCGGTGTCGCATCCTGGAGGCCATCCGCTCGCTTCTTGTTTCATTTTTAGAACGTGTTGATATAAGCCGTGAACAAATCTGCTTTTCCGGTTGAGGGGTCGTAACGTACCGTTTAGTTAAAATGCCACACTTCTTTGACATGTATAACGCGATACCCCATCTCTACAGCTTTCTGCCACTCACAACTCACCCAAGTCCCATGTCTGCATGTAGATTGCGTTGATCTTCGTGCTGTTTGCATGGTTCTATGGCTAGTGTTTCTGCGCAGGTGGCACATAGTGGGAACAAGAGTTTTCTTTGACATCGGTACGGGAGTACGATATGGTACAGACCACGAGGAGGTAGGACGGTGCATTTGATGAGTCCTTCATAGTCACTCACATCAGTCGTGTTCGAAGTCTTGATGATAGTAGGATGGCGATAGGATACTTGCAGTTTATGTTGACCCACGGGTAGAGTGAGCAGACATCGATGTATTTTTTTTCATCGTCTGCAACGACATGGTGCAGTTTAATGGTGGCATTAGTGCATCCTCCGAAGAAAGCGTCCCTTGGTTGGAGAGGTGAAGTTAGTTTCAGGTTATTAATGAAGTTTTTCATCAACGAATTCCTCGCCAGCTCATCTCGGAACTGGCATTCCCAGATCTTCACTAATTGCCAGCCTTGACGACGACCTTCGTTAATCAACCACTCTCGTTGTCGGTTGAGCTTGATGAGAGTATCCTTGATGGTTGTTTCGACACCTGGCAGTTTCTGATCTCTTCTTGTGTAGCAGGTTTGACAACCATGCCACAAACAACCGTATAACTCGAAGGCGGTCTTTGATGCTTCATACCAGCCGTTTACTTGGTACGACCCTATGTGTTTTTCTCCTCCACGAGACCGAGCATGCTGAATGCGTCGACCGTCTTGATGCTCCAACCATTTTAATTATTGGAGAGCTTTGACGGATTGGGTGTCATTATCATAATTACGATGAGGAACCAGAGCGATCGTATTAGGGCGTAGGAATTTTCGTCGAAACATCCGCATACAGGCCATGGAGATAGTGATGCATTTTTCGAAGGGATCCTCTCCGGTGGTCTCCAAAAACTCTTTTCTGAATCTCAAACATCCTCGACGAAGCATTTCTATGTTGCTGCAACAGTACTCGTACATTTCTCGAGGCATGTAAAAAATCTTGGTATTCTGCTTCTCGTACCAGACTAGAAAATCTTTGCTTTGATTGGACTTCATGTGATCGGGATTGTAAGTATCAACTGCATGCCATGGACCGACATAGTTCTTATTAGCTCTGGTGTTAAAAAGGTACGGAAAATATCCCTTTTTTTATCTCTGTCAATCCGAACGTCTTGGGCAAGGATGAGAGTGGAGCCGAAATGAAGTTGCACTAGTCAATGATCCTCAAGCTTGTGACATTTTTTGTTTTTCTTATTTTTGGCTTTTTTTTCAAGTCTATACTCATCAGGTTGGATCCGTTCATCACGACATTGGGGCACATTCCGATGTTGTTCACATGGTCCAGCATGAAATGGTCATCGTATCCTTTCATGTTGTGTGCAATAGCCGTGGCTCCTTTGTTCTCTGGAGAAGGTAACCATTGAAAAATGCCTTTTTGAGTATTTCTTTCTGAGAAGAGGTGTTCTCGCGCGCCACATTTCTTCCAGCCTTGACGAATATCATTGTCGTAGATGCAGGTTAAACAAACACGATGCGCCACACAGTAGTTCGGCACATGCATGTAACCACCGTTTTCGAGCTTGTCTTCTTGAATGCATTTGAAATTGAAGAAGATGTATTTTAACGGAAGGTTTTTTCTTCCTCCTCTACCTCGTCTTCCAGACCGAGAATAGCTTGAGCCACTTCTTTGTCATCGATGTCAATGTGTCCTCCTGCTTCCCCTCTATTCTCAATTACTTATGTAATGGACCAATACCATTATTCAATATAAGTCTTTCATCCCTTATCATATAATGCCACGGTAACAGACATCACGGACATCTAAATGAAGGGTCTTATGTTAATCCATTATTGAATAAGCAAACATGGGTTATGAATGTATTTTTTTTATCATTTTCTCATACCATTGATCGCAGCCACACAAACAGTCCTTACCTTAACAGATGGTTTTATCCTATTATCATACATAAAATAATCAAACACAGTGCTTTTATCCACCTATTATTAAACACATATTACGTACAGAAACGATGTATCGATAGGCTCCATTTGTCATACAACATTTTACCCACCAGTATTATTCATCATATGATTAAAAATTAATACTGAAGGCTCACAAATCCACGTTACAGCCGATAGTAAAACAATGCGCATTATGTACACAAAATTGATTAGCTATATTTGCCATATCCTACATTAAAAAAGGCTCGTTTTACCATTTGACGAAAAATAGAACTCATTTAAATTGCGCTCGGTTTCTTCTACAGTTAGAAGTTTAATGCATGTCCTGAAATGACCCCAGAAGCAGCACCGATTAACTGCACTTCGTACATACAAAGCACTCATATAGATCTAAAGTGAAATTTCACCAAGGAAACGAACCTATGCAATACCACAGATAACGGATCTACTAAATATACACAGATAACGGTAAATTGGAGAAAAAATGATACTAAATAAATCTTTTTCAGTCCATTGTTTCGCGGGAAAAATCGATACTATATTCTGCTAAGATTCAACATATGTCCACCTCTCATATTGATTTTCACGGAAGACTGTTTGTATAACGTTAATTTTTATTTTACCTCTAAACTTTAAGAAAATATTTTTTTTGCAAATTACATTAAAGAAACAGAATCTTGAAAGTATGTGTGCTTTGAGAGACTATATTTTTTAAACGGTGTGATTTGAGACAATATTTTTGAAAAAGTGTATGATTTGAGAACAACAATTTATATTTAAATCCCATTGATTTTGCACAGGGAGCAAAATTTGAGCGAAGATATTTTGAAAACGTGAATGATTTGAGAAGACGTTTTTCTGAAACTCATCATTTGAGACAACATTTTTCTGAAACGCTGTCATTCAAAGCAGTTTTTTGCTCGACTTTTTTTTTTATTTGAGAGGACAAACTGAGTTTTACTGGAGAAAATAATCAAAACACGTGAAAATGGCATAAATCAGGAGAAACTTTACTTTACTTTGATCTATCATTATAAGTTTGCGATACAGCGCCCTCTTTAACGATTCACTACTTTAGTTGGAGTCTGTCGTTGCGACGAGGAGATGGGGTTACCCGTTCCGACTCCGGTCATTTCGGATGCTCATCGTCTTTAGAAAGTAATCTTTAGTAGTTTATGGGCTTTTAAATAGTAAGAGGCTACTATACAGCCGCTGACCAATCAGAAGCCGGTTTTGCTATGACGTCATAGTTTTGCCGCCGTTTACTTATGATTGGTCAGCGGCTGTATAGTGGCCCTGAGATTTTCCATCTGGGTCATCGGATTGTTGTCACAGGATATTCTCGATGACGGAGTTTCTGATTGGTCAGGGTATGTATAGTGACCCCTACCCTGAGATTCTTCATCTGGGTCATCGAATTGCGTCACAAGATGGAAGGGTTTTCAGAAAACCGTCTGACGAGTGTTGTTTGCGGTGAATTGACGGTAAATTTTGGAGAGGGCACAGATAACCCCACCCCAGGGGGAGGGTTTTCAGGAAGATCTCACCAGCAGCCATCACCAAGGAATATCGACTCTGATCTATTCAAAACGCGTCATTTAGCTCGATCTCACAACCCTCCCGTACGGGTATTAAACCTTCATCTCCTCATGTCCCCTTTCATGGGACCTACAGGCTCGTCTACGACAAACAGGTGATTGAAGTAAACCGCACCACCATCTGCTGAATGACAACATTAGCAACTCAGTCTTAGATGAAACCCCAATGGGGCATCGGATTGCCGTCACAGGATATTCTCAACGACAGAGCTTTTGATTCGTCGGGATCTGTATAGTGACCCCTGAGATTTTTCATCTTGGTCATCAAATTGCGTCACAGGGTGGGAGGGTTTTCAGGAAACCGTCTGAGGAGTGTTCTTTGCGATGATTTTACAGTCATTTTGGAGTAGTTCTGATCAATTTGTATTGTTTAAATAATTGCGTAAGTACTTTAGATTTTCTGAGAGTGCTATGGGTCTATATGTTTTCTATACCATTAATTCTATACTTATAATTATTATTATTATTATTATTATTATTATTATTATTATTATAAATATATTATTATTATTATTATTATTATTATTATCATTATTATTATCATTATTATTATTATTATTTATTATTATTACCATTATCATTATTATTATTATTATTATCATTATTATTATTACTAATATCATTATCATTATTATTATTATTATTATTATTATTATTATTATTATTATTATTATTATTATTATTATTATTATCATTATTATTATTATTATTATTATTATTATTATTATTATTATTATTATTATTATTATTATTATTATTATTATTATTATTTATCATTAACATTACTATTATTATTATCATCACTATTATTATTATTATATTATTATTACATTTTTATTATTGTTATCATTATCATTATCATTATTATTATTAATATTCAATAGTCTCCCAGTGGCTGCACTTGAAGGTCGTACGAAGTGAATGTGCCAAAATGGCTCTTACTTTCCGCCATTTTGATACACGTCTGGACTGTGTATCCCTTACTTCCCACGTGGTTGTGTTACGTCAGCTGAATTCATGTTTCTCTTTCAGACATCCTTTTAATGCAGCATTAGTCGCCCAACGTGTCTAAAGCCTGACGAGAGCTGGCCGTATGTACTGATACCCTTTGGAATGTGACCATTCTCCATGCAACGAACATGGCCAAGCCAAAGTAGACTCCACGATGATCTCAAGGGTGTAGTCCCCAAAGGCATATGTTGTGCATATTACTGGCATCCTGACTCCTCACTTTTCTCGAGGCTGATAATGAGGACGATATCTTTGCAGGCCAACACAAGGCGCTTTATGATGCGTCGAGGCCCACCGCAAAGTGGGAAGCCAAAGCAGCAGCGTCAGCAAAGAGTTTTTCAAATACCGGCTGCTGAACCATTGTCTTTGCCATGGGTCACGAGAGATTTAACAGCTTGCCATTGGGTTTAGTTTGGAGAAACACGCTGTTTTCTGAAGAGTCGAACGATTACAAAGGAGAAGCTGCCAAAGAGGGTTGTGGCTTTATGCTAGTTCCCCCTCATTTCATTGCGGAATGATGCAATCAAGCGCAGAAGCTTTGGTGGACAACCTATTTTCTTGAGGAGCTTGAGACCTTTCTTGCTAACCAATGATGAATGTCATGGTCAGATCGATTAAGGGTATGTACAATAATAGCTTCTACCTGCAGCATTTCTCCTGCCCTGCACTTTCCTGATTAAGACATCATGTTGATTGTTGGCGTCTCCACTCTACAGATAATGCAGAGTACACGCGTTCGTCAAGCAGCCACAATCTGTTAGGGCTACCAGGACAAATGTTTCCCCACCATGCTAAGGAACGATATTGCTCGGTAGATGTTTCAGTATGTACGGTCTCATGTGTTCTCGTAGAGGATGACTATGCTGGTATGACGTACAGTATGTCCTGGGGAACTGTTCGTTTCTCCCAGAACTGACAAAAAGTTTGTAAAGTAGTCTAGGCAGAGAGATGGCTTTCCACACTGGAAAGCCATATATCACTTCTACTGGGGTGCTTTCTTTGTATGAGGCATTGCCGTGAGTTGGTGACGATGCTGATTCTTCCACTTTTATCAGCGTTTTGAGCTCCTCAGTGACTAATAGGTTTGATATGTTGCAAATACCCTTGTCATTTACATTGTTTTTTCTTGTCAAATTGTGTAGAACTCTTGGCAGTATTCAGCCAATTGCCCCATCGGTGTCGCAGCCTGCGCTGTGGAAGTTGCGTGTATTAAGCACAGGTTTTAGTTGAGGCTCCTTTCGTGAAAAACAATGTCAGTCTGGTGTCAGCGACGTGACCGTGGATGTCTCCGGGATACTCGGTGATGGTACTTAGTACTGGAAATGTGTTTGTGATACAACGTTGGTGGTAGGTACACAACTCAATCAGCCTCTGACCGTCGTGGTTCATCTTGCCGATTCCGGAACATCCCAGGGTGCTAGGCTTTGAGTCGTGATTAGAGCCCACTCTGGAGGTGAAATCCCAAGCTCGAGTCAGGAACTTTTTAACAGCAATGACCAGGTCTTTGTAGAATTATAAGGAGTTTATAGCGTTGAGGCGTAAACGGCGAAGATGGTTGCTTTTCCTGAAGATGTTGAAAGATGCAGAGATAGTATGTCACCTGAGCCATCAGCTGGAGGCTCCAGGCCGCGGATGACAGCAAAGTGTACCTCACATCGCTCACTACATACATCCGCACTTCCTCCTCGGGGCTTCTCTGTCTGAAGAAGGTATAGTCATACAATGTTCCGCTGGAAACAAGAATGTAGCAGCGATGTCGATGTTAAACCTCTTTGAGTTCCTTATTGATGACAGATGTTTTTTGTGAATCGTTGATTTGGCGCAGATTGTCCAAAAGGCCAAAGTGGCAATTTCAGCATCCTTTTTCTAGTTTTTCCGATGTGATGTCCATTATGCTTCTTCTGGTTTATCTCTAAGCCACAAGCACCCATTGAACAGGTATAATTCGACGGTCCTTATTGACGGGGACTGCCCGACAATGGAGGGCGGTAGCTGATTATTGAGATGGAGAGACCTCTCCCACCGCCAGATGCAACCCGTGGTTCTCCTTACGTTTGTCAATTAGGTTCTACGTATAACTCGTAACTGCTGCCCCTTGTTGATTTAGCTGCTTTGCAGCAGCACCACCGAAGTGACTTTTCCGTGGCGCGAACCTGTGTAGCTTGCATAGAGACCCTGAACCGCCCAGACATCAGAATCTCTCTTTCTGGTGTTATGCAGAGAAATGCATAGCAAATGCATGGCAGTACGTCAGCTTGGATACAGCAACTACCGAACACGAACCGCCTTAAGGGTTCTGGATTTCTGTAGGATTGACTTTCTTAGCCTTTGACCCTCTCACGACACACATAAGGTAGTGTGGACATTTAGCCCATTACTGGCGACACTTGTAGTGGGAAGCAGGGAATGTCCATACACTGACGTGCCTGCATGTCGTATGTCTCTTTCGAGGAGAGACTGACACCTAGACACTCTGCAGCTTCCCTTTTCACAGTGTTGTTTGTAACAGAAATAGCCGGCGGTGAGGACATAACTGAGAGGTGATGATCCTTCAAATGCTGCGGCAACACACTAGGTAAGTCACAACAGTCATATAACAAGAGTTTTCCAGTTGCCATTTCAGTTAGAAACTGGAGAAAATGACTTTAAAATGGTGATAATTACATTTACTTTTTGGAGTTAAAAAACATTGACTTTAAATTGTCATCAATGGCCTTTATTGTAGACGTCATGAATGGCGTTATTTATTATGATCAAAAAGTAAGGGCCCTCGTTTTTGCGAATTTCACAGATATATTATTCACAACAGATTGATAAACTTCATGCCTCCATAGCCCACAGACAATAGGACGGCAAAGGTCACTTGAATATTCATATTTACCACAAAATCACTATACCGCTGCGTGCTAGATAAGCAGTCAATATTTTGGGGACCCCCTAAAGACACACCCCCACTTTTCGGTCTAGTGCTCCTTTAAGATGTCACCATATTCTCTTGAAGATAAATATATGATAAATGAGATGTTTTTCATCATTGTGGAAAGCGATATGAAATTACACCAAATTATATAATGACGTCATGAAAGACGCCATTACGTCATGAATAACGTCATGACCTCACATTGGACACTTTTGTCAGTGTTAATATAGTAATAAGTATTATTTTGCCTAGACATTAACGTCTAAAGATAATTTTCTCACTCAGGGTGGTTAGAAACTCGAATTTAAACATCTATGGGTAAATATTAGCCATTTTAAGACTGGCCGCCATATTTTTTATGACGTAATATTTAGACTTTTTGCGGTCGTCCAATTTCGGAAAACTTTTGATATGTTGTTCTTTTGACTATATAGTACAGAAAAGCACAATAAAATGTTTTCTTGCAATTTTGGGGGATTAGGCCATTTTTTGTTATAATATGACTAGAAGGTGTATTAGATAATAAAGTTCTTTAGTTTTACGCTTTAAATAACAATTTAATAAAGGAAGGACATTTTCCCCCTTCCCCATCCCCTTGCCTGCGTTCGATGAAAAGGTACTTCTAGCTGGCCTTGTTTCCGCACGGTGGAGGGCAAGGGAAGCGATCGCCCCCATTAACTAGAAGCACTTGCTCATAGCAAGGTGCACATCCTTCACACAAACATGTTGGTCCGCAAGAATTTAAAATCATTTTGGGTCTCCGTTACGTGAGATTAAAGATGGCCGCACTAACATGATGGTGTGCCTATAGACGGTAAGAATTTATTGTAAAATGGTGATGATGTACATGGTTTTGGGAAACCTATGCCACGGAGATTTAGTTAGAGCACTTCTAAACTTTTGGGCAACTTCGCAGGAATTTGTGACATTTGGCAAGTCATTTCTAAAAGTAGTTGTCAAACAGTTAGCCTACAACAGTCAGACAGTGCAAGGTCGAGGTTGTACGGAAGTTTGATTGACATTTTCTGAAGTTAAGCTTTATTTTCTTATCGTTAAATGACTGACATCCATGTCATCCAATGAGAATTATTCTATTTTATATCTCGAATCAAATCCCCGCTCCATTTACTTCGATCGCAAAAACACCAGTTGTTGACAAGCTAAATTTACAGAATTACTGCCTCTGGAAAAAAAGTTACCTGTATTCGATTGCTTCCATTCGTATGTGTACGGACATGTATCTGAAATAGAGCTCTGGTAGGAGTTACATCAGTTGAATGAACGTCAATATAATCTATACACGAGGAGCCTCACTTCTCAAATCGATACCAAACGGGTGAATAATATAATAATATAATCGCACATGGCTCCGTTGGGCTAATTTTAAGTCAATATCTCGTAATAAATTTCCCAATCAGAGCCCCTTTTCACTTTAGCAACTTACAGACTTATAGCAATTAACATTGAGCTTTATATCTTCTTTCCGTTTAGAGTTTGCAAGTGAATTTGTAGGTATATAATTCCTAGGTGAATGAGACTTGTTGATAACACTAAATTCTGAAATGTTTGCAAGTTTACAGATTTGACCTGATTTTTCACAAATTTACAACCAGCGATATGGCTGGGGTAAGTTGAATTAATTTGGTCATATTAGCCAATATTTGGTCAGATTAGTCAAAATTTGGTCAGAATAGTCAAAATTTGGTCCAATTAGTTCACATTTGGTCAAAATAGTTCATATTTGGTCAGATTATTCAAAATTTGGTCAAATTAGTCAAAATTTGGTTAAATTTGGTCAAATTAACTAAAATTGGGTCAGATTGGTTAAAAATTGAGTCTATTAGTCAAAAGTTGAATGAATTACTTAGAAGCTTGGCTGATTGTTCAGAAGGGGTGAGGGATTTGGTGAAAACGTTGGGAATATTAAAATCAAACAGTGAATTTCGAAAAATTGGTTCTAAATGGAATTGCATCCTTCACAAACTCAATACACACATGAAGTTACGTGTCGTAAAATGTGATCTCCCCAATTTCATCTCTATCTGCATTCTATGCAAGTGTCCTCAGGAAGTGTTAGAAGGTAAAACCTGAAACTGAGTAAATTATCTCGTCCATTTTGAAACTATCTTCAAGCATTTCAACTTTGACGAAGCAAGTGCACGATGAAATAACAATAATGCACATTTCCATCCCACCGTTTTGAGCGGGAAACCGATTTTCTTTTGCAATACATGTTGTTTAATAATTCATAATGCACTATATCCTTTTCGATAATTTGTCGCCTTTTCTATAATGTTGACTATAGTTCTGTGTCAAAATTTGTTCAAATATGTCAAAATTTGTTCAAATTTGTCAAATTTGTTTATATTAGTCAAAAACAAATTAGTCAAAAACAAATAAGTCAAAATTTGTACAAATTAGGGCCTAGTCAACTTTTCTTCAAATTTGTCAAAATTTGTTAAAATTAGTCAACATTTGTTCATTTTAGTCAAAATTTGTATAAATTAGTCAGAATTTGTACAAATTAGTCAAAATTTTTCGGATTGATTAAAAGTAAGAGCATATCAGTTAACAGTTGAATGAATTAGGGCCTACTTAGTAGTTTGCAGTGGCGCCACTAGAGTTCTGGGGCCCGTGGGGAATATAGAGATCGGGACCCATACCCAACATATCGCAGTGTCATTGCTCGAGGCCCCCAAATCTTAATTTTTGCTTGAGGTCCCCGAATCTCAATTTTTGCTCAGGGCCAGTGTGGTTTACTCACCATTCTCACCTTATTGTTGCCACTTGGAAGCTTGTTTAATTGTATTGTTTATAAAAGGTAACCGATTTAGTAAAAACGGTGGAAATATAGCAAAGTTAATTCAGTGAAATTTGTGTTCTAAATGGATTTCCATCCTTCACAAACTCAGTGCACACATGAACTTACGTGTCGTAAAATTTGATCGTTCCAATTTCATTTGTATCTGCATTATATGCGAGCTTTCTCAGAAAGCGTTAGACGGTGGAACCTGAAACTGAGCAAAATATCTCGTCCATCTTGAACTATCTTCAAGTATTTCAACTTTGGCGAAGCAACTGCATGATGAAATTACTATAATGCACATTTCCATCCCACCGTTTTGACCGGGAAACCGAATTTTTCATACATGTTGTTGAATAATTCATAACGCACTATATCCTTTTCGATAATTTGTCGCCTTTTCTATAACGCCGTTATCTTTGTCAGAATTTTTAAGTGTTTTGTAATTTATGATGTGAATTCCGTTTGTGGATAATTCTACTTTCTATCATTTCGTGATCCTCTTCTTGACTTTTCAATTTCGAAAACCGGCTGTGCTGATTTTATGCAAGTTTTTGTTTTCGAAAAACATCTTCAGATTTAGTGTAAATTCTCGTGCAATGAATTTCATTTGGAAGGAAGTTGTCATTATAAAATTCTGAACCTATTTTTGCATAGGCCGCTTACGATAGAGTTAATTAATAAATAACGTTTTCATGTCACACAGAAATAACGGTTAATAGAAATGTTAACGGCACAAAAATGTAATTTTTCATTATAAGATAATGTTATTGTTATATTAGGTTTTTTTGGCAGTTTTTTCCATGAAAATAGTGGGCATACAGTGAGACAACAAGATCTATACACTACACTTGTTTGATAGAATGAAATAACTATAGCCTATGTCTGTATGCATGTTGTGTTTGTGTTTGCGCATATACTTCAACTTTCAGGATCAACCTACTGGCGTTATCAGAGGTGTAGGCAGCGCCGTCGAGAGGGGGGTCCACAGCCCCGGGGCCCGGGCTGTTGGGGGCGGCACAAGTTTAAGACATTTTTTGCCGCTACTGTAACTGTAATGAGTAAGATAGATCACGTAGTGATTATCTGATTTTTGTCTTTCTTTTCATTATCCACATATCTGCCAAAAACTTAGTTAAAAAAACAAATTCCTAACAAAAATTCTGATGAGTAATCGTGAAGTTTCTTGCGTTGAGAGAAAGTAATTTGCAATACAATCTCGGCATGTTTCCTATATCCCCATGCAGCTATACTGACGATTTTTAGAATTCGCTGAAATACGCGCGTGCACGCATTCAAGTTACGATACTCAGCTCTATAGCTTATTCACAAAGCTATGGAATTCACAATCATAACTTCATAAGAACAAGATACGTTTCATCAGAGAGGAACGACTATGGGGTATCAACATAATTCAGGAGCTCAAAAGAGAAAAGAAAGGACTTCTAGGAAAAAGGAAGGAAACATCAGCCAAAAAGCCCCTACAAATCTAGGATTTTTTAAAGAATACAGTGCTAAAAAGGAAGCTAATAAGGCAAAAGAAAGCTTATGTTAAAATTTAATAATTTGACCAACGCTACCAAAATGGAAGGGGGCGGAAAAATATTTGTCCCCGGGGCCCGCACTGGCTTTCGACGGTGCTGGGTGTAGGAAGCACTGGAATGGAGAAAACGTAACCAGAGAGCTCCCTTGCCAGTTGCACGCTTTCTTCTCTGGTTGGGATGTAAAATTATCAAAATAAAATTGGAAAAAAATAGGTAATTTGGTCAAAGTTAAGGGAAATTTAAGGAAATATTGATCAAATTTCCAAACTTTTTAGGAAATTTCCTGCTATCGTTGATGGAAGTTTAATTTCCAGTGAAATATTCTGCTTGTAACCGAACTTTCTAAGGTTCTTGCGCCCTGAGAGGTAGCCCTCCTACACTCCTTGGCTTTAGTTCAAGTAAACAAATATATCTAAATCCTCAGTATCACGGTGGCAGTTTTGCTTTGGGTAAGCATACTCACATCTTCTGAATCCATATCACACTATTACATACGTTTATTCTATAGGCCTACATAATGGTCAAGAGAGTCAGATTGTAAATTCAATTACTTTTTGACAGCCCAGTATGGTTTCGCATTATATTTGCATGCCACTTTTAATAAAATGATGAGCTTCAGATTATATAATGTCACATTATTATAGAATTTAATAGGGCCTTCTCCTTGTAGAATAAGCCTACTCAATACTCAACTGCAATCTACGTTTAATTTCATTATCCAAACCCTGACCTCCTAATATACACGGGATATACCAAAACCCAGCAAGCCCCTAATTTGTAATTTAATGGAAACATTTGTTCGACTACATTCAGAGTAAATCACCCGGGAAATCACCATATCTCCGTATGAGACAATCGTCGCACTGAAACTCTCTAACTCACAATTTATTTTTAATATAAATAATTGAAACATAAATAACAATAGCCTATAGCCACTGGTCTGCTGGTTCAAGCTGCTCCAAAAATATCGCAGTTTAGTTGTCCAAGGGTGACAATTGCATAGCAGCCCAGTTGTAACCACGTCAAATAAAATAAGAGTGACGTTGCCTGCGTATGTGATGTCAGTTCACTTCGTACGTCAAAAATACACCCAGGGCAAACGTATCATCACAAATACAACTATAAGTGACTGACTGAAGTTGCCATGTACAGATGTAGAAAATAGAGACAAACAATGTAAGCTTAGCTGTGAAGGTGATTGGAAAAAACATGACCGTATCGCCAGTTTGACATTTTTGAAACAATGAGAAACTTCATATCAGGGCCGGATTAAGATATTACGAGGGAATAAGATAAACAAGCTTATGAAGCCCCCAGAACGCACAATTTTATTTCTTGCAACAGAAAATTGGTATATGGTTATATCGATAGTACGCAATGTAACCAAGAAGGTACTATTACCTTGGTGCAGGGCCGGACTGGCTACTCGGTCAATTACCAATGCGCCCGCCCTGGTGCCGCCCCTTGCATCAAAATAGTGTCTAATATGCCTCACAAAGCGTGAAAAACTGCCGGAGCGGCCCACCGGAGGCTCAGACTCTCCCCGTTCAGTCACGTCTTGGCGCTCCGTTGGGGTACCTCGACCGATGGAATTTTAACCCCTGATCGCCTCATTTTAAGTGCATTTTCAGAAAATCGGCCATTTTGTAAATGTAAAATGAAACACACTGCAATTGTTTTTGTTTTCCATTTTAAGCATCAAAGAGATGCGAGGCACTAAGATGTAGCTTGGTTAGTTGGTGCCTAAACCAGGCACTGCAACATTCTGACATATATCTCCTGAATGGAACAAGAAACTTATTTCCTGCTTTATCTTTTCTTATCTGCTTGTTGTCCTCTACACGAGAATATCCGACCATAAGCGAATTAAATAGAGCTTCCAAAACCCCTTTACAAAGCTACTTTTTGCTTTAGTACCTTTTTCATTATAATTATCTTAATTTTCAATGAAACGCAAGATTACCTTTGATATGTTATAGTGATCATTAAAACTTGTGGCATCTTTAAACTTAAACTTAGCTGTTACCAAACTGCCAAACATGCCAAACCAGGCCGCATGTTACAGAACAATATAGGCCTATCCAAGCAGTTTCTTCATAGTAATGTTTTTCTTACAAAACAATCTTTTTTAATACTTGGGACTTAGTGAAGAATTCCGGAGTCATTTCCCTCTGAGCTAAAACCAAGGAAGTGGCATTCTAATGTAGCTTCCCTACTAAAACGATCGACGTCGCTTTTATCTCTGGCTCTTATCTCTTTCTTGCACTTCTCTGGAGAGGACAGCAATTATCATTGCGAAAATTTTGCAAACGCAAGGATGATCCTTAGGGGGTCATTAATTACAACAACTGTTGTCAGCTGATGATTATTATCATGCGATCTGCTCCTGACGTATAGTTAGTTATATAGATGCCGTCACCACTTAAGTTCGAGTGTTTTTACATTTAGAAAATAACAGTCATTGCATTGTGAAAATAGGATTTGTGATTTTCGAGTTGTGACTCACCAAAGTTTAAGGATTGCTAAAGGTATGATAACATCCAGAAGCAACTTGGTATTAATTGCTTCAAAATATAAAATATATCATTATAACAGCAAACACTTTATCAAAACGATTAAAACTAACCAATTTCCAACATTTTCACATTTTTAGCCATATTGCTCAATAATTTGTGATGCAGGCAATTGGTTATGAAAAACCTTTGTTTTTCAATCCTCCCTAGAATATATTTCGAAGGATTACATCTGATTTCTTTTGCGTATTTGATAGTTTGATCATACCCCTAACTGCATGCCTGACCAACACTTAATCAGCAAAGAAATAATAAAACTTATAACTGGTTAAAACTGAAGGACACATGCATGCATTTTAAAGAATTACTTCAGGATTTGGAGATGTGTTCATCTGATGACATCACAAAGTTCCATTGAATTCTATGATGACAATGACGGTGATGGTGATGGTAATGGCGATGACGGTGATGACGCTGTTGATGATGATGACGATGGCGATGATGACAGTGATGATGACGATGACGGTAATGACGATGGCGATGAATATGATGACGGCGATGACGATGGTGATGACGATGACGATGGCGATGATGATGACGATGACGTCACGACGAAAATGACAATGATGATGATAATAGTGGTGATGACGATGACGATAGTGGTGATGACAATGGCGGTGATGACGGTGATGACGATGGTGATGACGATTACTATGGCGACGATGACAATGGCAATGACTACGATAATGATGATGACGATGATGACGACGACGACGACGATAATATTGGTGATGACGATGGCGGTGATTTACCAAATTTCTTAAAAATTGAAGAAAATTGGCTGCAAATGAACGAAATTTCACTAAAATCGAAGAAAATTTCCCGAAAATAAAGGTAAATTTGAAGACATATTTGGTATAATGTTATTTGAAATTTCAGTCAAAATTTGCCTGCAAATTTTCTACAAATTGACAAATATTTTCTTAAAATCTATAAAAGAAGGAGAGAAATTTCTAGAAAATGGCCCAAGAATGAAGGAAATTGCCTGAAAATTTTCCGAAAATTAACGAAATTTCTCTAAATTTGTCGGGGAATTTAAAGGAAAGTACAATTTTTTTACAGAAAATTGAACAAAATTGCACAAAAATGAAAGAAGTTTTTCTTAAATCCACAAACAATTCACCGAAATATTAAGAAAAGTGCCCGAAAATGTAGGAAATTTCCCAATTTGTTGAGTTCTTGCCCTCTCGTTTCCCCGACAGGTGACCGTTCTTCAAGTCCCTATCTACGCCCATGCCTGCCAATATGATTGGGAGTTAGTGTACAAATATGAATGTGATGGCGATTTTTATTTTCACCATTTACTCCTTCATCCCCCCCTCCCCCCCCCCCACTTCAAAAATTTGCTCCGCGCTCCCTGCACCAAACCCCTTGGCTACACCTCTGTGGGCCCCTCTTCTTGGCGGAATTCCGTGGTAAGCTTTGTATGGTGAAATATTCAAGTAGGATACATTTCTACTGTATGTTTGAGTAAGAATTGCATTTTGGTTAAAACAATTGCTTAAATTTGGTTTAAATGGCCCAAAAGTGTTGATTAACATTTTTATAAGTTTCCCAAAGTTTGGTAGAGATAACCCAAAGGTGATTGATAAATGCCCAGATTGGTTTAAACTTTGCAAAAATTCGGTTGAAAATGACCAAACTTTGGTTAGAAATCGTCCAAATTTGCAATACAAAGCCCAAATTTGGGTAGAAGTCACCCAAAGTTTGTTAGAAATAGCCCGAATGTGGTTGAAAATGCCCAGATTTGTTTAAATTTTGCCTAAATTGGATTGAAAGAGTCCCTACTTTAAAAAAATAAATAATACAAATCGCAGTTAAAAATCGCAGATAGTGCTTGCATGTATATTAGAACTCGCAAATATGTATTAGTATAAGTCGTCCAAAATTGGTTGAAAATCGTCCCATTTAATCAAATTGTAAATCACTTTTGTCAGTTTGTGTGACAGCTTAGTCACCCGGTCACTAGTATTTTCAGAGTATTGGACATTTTTTAGGTAGAAGTCCGATGATGATGTTATATTTCCGGCACCCCCTTTGGCGCCTATAGCTGGATACATCACTGCCGCCCAGGTTGCAATGAAAACTACAGTTATGTAATGCAATCATGACGACAAAATTTAATAAAGGCACCCACGCACAACATATCAGCATGTGGTGCCTTCGGACCCTATCCAGCCCTGGTTCTATGTAAAATTATTTGAACTCTTACTAACCGAAAATCCGGCTAATTTTCGATATATAATTTAATGTAATTTTTGGCTCGGGGCCAGGGACTCCGCCCCTCTCAACCCTCGGCGTTACGCCACTGTACTTATCAAGCTTACAGCAAGGATCCTAATACCGTATCCCTGCTTATCTGCTTATAGGAAGCTAACAACACAAATCAGGAATGTGTCTATTACATCGCCGATAGGTAAAAGTCTCCCCAAATTTCTGTATATGATTGTACGTTTTAGAAGGATGTAGAAAGTCTTTCCCAAATTTCTGTATTGTAATTTGACGTTTTAGTTGGATGTAGATTGAGGAATTATGAATAAGATTCAATAAAATATTAATAAGAAACGGCGAGATGTATTAAGGCGAATACTTGTGACCATCTTTTGAGGCGAAAAGTCACGAATGTGAACTCATACCGTTCCCTTGTGTTTGTGTAGATATGGGTGTCAAGCAATTTGACAAGACAAGATTCCCTCAGGCAGTGCATGCATGGGGCAAGGACGCTTAAAAAAGTTCATGACGTGCATCGGCTTAACTGCTTAAGCAGTTAAGTGCAGCATAAAAGTTCATGAACGACTTCAATTATATAAGATGTGTAAGACCTTTGATGGCCCAATCCAGGGGCACAAGAAGGGTGACCAGGATAGGGGAGGGGGAAGGGAGGGTAAAATTTGCACTGATAAATTAAGTTTCCATAAAACGTTGCTGCTTATCGGGAAATCTCCTCAAATTTTCAGAAAATTTTATTCTTTTCGGGAAGCTTACTTCAATTTTCAAGAAATGTTATTTTTGGAGAAATGTTGCCAAACGTCACATAAATTTCCATTTTCTTCCCTTTTAATGCCATATTTTCCCAATGATACCTCCTAACCATGCAAAAACCATGTTACCAGGCATGGTTACAAGCAAAAAAATTGCACTGATAAATCAAGTTTCCATAAAACGTTGCTGCTAATCGGGAAATCTCTTTCAATTTTCGGAAAATTTCATTTATTCTCGGGAAGTTACTTCAATTTTCGGGAAATGTTCTTTTTTGGGAAATGTTGCCAAACGTCACATAAATTTCCATTTTCTTCCCTTCTAATGTTATATTTTCCCAATGATACTTCCTAACCGGGCAGAAACCATGTTACCAGGCAGGTATAACCCTCTCATACGGGTAGCGTGCCCCTACTTCCTATGCCTCTGTTCCGACCAGGAAGGTATATATATCTGTACAGGCACCTCCCTGATCCGTTCCATGGCCCCTGAAATTTTTTCGATGATACCTTTTAATCATAAAATAATTCGTAGTCAAGGTTTATGTAAATGTTCTTCAATTGCATTCAATGTTTGGGAAATTTCTTTCAATCTTTGGGAAATTTCCTTCATTCTTGTGCAATTTTTAGAGAAAACAATTATTTTAAGGCAATTTTCTTCAATTTTCGGACAGTTTCCTTCATTTTGCGGCAATTGTTTTTCAATTTTCAGTAAATTTTCATCAATTATTGGGAGATGTTGCAAATTATACCAAAATTCCCAGTTAATTCACCAACATTTTCTTCAAATTTGTGTCAATAATTTCCCATTTGAAAGAAAACCTTTCAGGGAGTATCTTTCTCTCTGCTCCCCGCTTATAAGACTCTGTAGCACCCTTGTCCCCAAAAGGTATATTAATCATGACAAAACTGCTCATAAAACATGTTATCACATCATCCCTGGTTTGGTTTGGCTTGGCCCTCTGACATTTTATCCTGACTACGCCCGCACGGTCATTGTTGCACCTCTTTGCGAAGGACAGCCATTTGGCCATGCAATACAGTCACCGTAAATTTGTTGGGTACTTTATCAACAGCAACTATTTTCCTCCCAAATTGGGGACAATTCTTATAGTAAATCTAATTTACAAACTTAACACGCTCAGCCGTATACCAATGACATTATTGTAGCTTGTCATACACCAAAACCTGAACTCTTAGGGCGTCAAGGGTACTACATACTATTTTCTCTCAAAAAAACATTGTTATGGGACATGTCCGCTGCATGTCGCTAACTGTGTGTTCTCTAGTTTTATGTATTTGATAGAAGAATGCATCTCGTCCATGTCGTCTCTTATGTATATGTTTCGTCTCATATATAATAAACGTTGAATTTGTCAATCTACACAGACACATTCACATACACAGATGCATTTATACTTACATAAAATTGGCGTTGCCTTATGAATTTCGTCATTTTATTCGAGGAAAGGGTCAATAATGCCTTAGAAATACGCGACACCCCAGTGCATCCTCCAATCTGACTGGCAAAATAATGTTTGTTTTTCTTCTCATAATACTATATTTTTAAAGTTGACAAAAATGATGATTACTTGATCAGACAGTTTGTTTGATGACGTAGTTATTGTTATTGCGATAACCAGAAGTTGAATTCTTCCTAAACGCCATATCAACCAATATGACAAATGTCAGTCAGACAGTATATGATACATTTTACCAGACATTTTCACAAGAGAAAATCAGTATAATCTTACAGAAATTCTCATTTAAAGAATTGTCTTTGTAACAAGTTTTTCGTCAACGATTAATTAAACCAGATTGAAGATAAGCGTATATATTTGATACACAATTCTTATAATATCCTAAGCATAATAATGAAAATAAACTTACCAAGGAGAGCTGATTCCTCGGGTGTTATATCGTTCGTTTGTATTATTGTTGTCATCTTCTATTAGATATTCCAATTTAATCCATTTAAATCTCTACGATCAAAAAATCAACGTGCATATAAAAATCACTGAAATTCAACAATTAATTATATTCCAATTCAGATGCCAAGTCCCAACATGTCCTTATCAATTGAAAATAAATGGAAAAATATAGAAAACGTTAATAGCAGCTTTTAGATGAAAGATGTTTGAGATTTCGAAAAATGAAAAAATGAAAACAGTGCAACAATGATGCATAAAACTAGCGGAGAAAATGATATTGGCGTAATGAGAGCTAGAATTGCTTCTATTCAATAAACACACAAATCCTAGTTGAAAGGCTAATGATGATATCCAAACTTCGTCAAAGAAATATTGAATTTACGCGCTAGTGATAAGAAAGTGCGTGTGACGCATGTAATATTCGTATTTGGCGCAAAAGGCAGTCCGTCGTCCAATCGATAACAAATATACTTCAAAAGTTAGATGTCAATTGCCTCGTAGAGTGCTTTCTCACCGCCACTTAGCATATCAAATCATTTACAGAGAGCGGCGGTAAATTCAGTAAAAGTGGTAGTTAATTTCTGTGGCTCCGTTAAACATAAAATACAAATGCACATACTGTGTAAAGCCACAAAAAATACATATCTGTGAATCTTATGCAGCTCCCGATCATACGCATCATATATGACAGAATATACGAATGGTAATATCCAAAGGGCTTTCTTTCATAAGTAGGCTGTATGAGTTATATAAAAATTGTATACTCGAGCGAGCAGATGTAATTAATAACGGAGATATAGCTTACACTGTGACGATTCTTAGCCTATAGGATACTTTAATTGGTGAAGAGTGCATACATGATTTCTCCTCAAAATCTTATAATCATACAGTTCATATTGTGCCTGTTGATATGGAAAAACTATACCTTAAAGGTAATATGTTCTATACACTTAAACTATAAACGTTATACTCTGAATGAACCAAGCGCCGACATTTTCGAAAATACTATAGCTGAATTCAGCAACTCGGTATTTAACAGTTCTTTTTATTAGCTCAATGTGTGAGCTGCAAGTGAGTCTGGGTGGTCAAGTTGTTTCCCCAAATTGTCAAAATGTATTACAGTTCGTTCTACATGGCATGATGTCCAGACTGACAACTCAACTTATGCAAGCATACTGAACTTTTTTTCTTGCGAATCTAATAATTCAAAATTTATTCGAAGCATAAGAACGTATAATGTTAAGCAAACGCATGGGAAATTCCATCTTAGATACTAACTTTTATAGACAATTTATGGATATTGCTACCAGCTGTGTAATGTTTGCCTGCAATAAAACAGAGAGCTATGGTGATTATCTTTTTACTGCTCGTTCGCTGAACTGATGTCATAACTATAGCAGCGTTCAGTAACATTGACCAGTAAACAAAAAGGTCTGACAAAGATAATGCTGATGGATGAAGGATGCTTTTTATGAAACTTCATTTTTAGTTTGACCGTATCTAATGTAAAGTGTGTTTTCTAGAACAAAGGATTAGGATGCAGGCCTAAGAGCCTAGACCATGTATTTGCTCTCCAATAAAATTCATTGAAATGATCCAGAATGCTATTTTTTAACAGCCTCTGGAGAAACATGTAAAATCTCTGTTAATAACAGTTATCAGGTTATATAAATCCTCTTCTTATTAACTCAACTTGTGTGCGAGCCGTGAGTGGATTCGTGTGTTTGTTTTCCTGATCTGCTGATTATCAATGCATTAAGTTTTTCATATAAAAAATCTAACTCTTAATGCTAGGCCAGCATTATTCTGCAAGCCGTTAACCATTAACGATTCAAATATTATTTAAACATCAACTCTGTACTTGCGACCCTAATAGTCCAAAATTTATTTAAAGAATAATAACGTAAATTGTTAAGCAAACGCATTGGAAATTCCATCTTATAGTAACTTTTATAGACCGTTTATGGATATTGCTACCAGCTGTGTATTGTTTGTCTGCAATCAAATAGAGAGTTATGATGATTGTCTTTTTACTGCTCGTTCGCTGAACTGATGTTATAACTATAGCAGCGTTCAGTAACATTGACCAGCCGACAGTTATTCAAAAAAGTCTGAGATGGATAATAAAGATGGATAAAGGATGTTTTTGATACATCTTCAGCTTTAGTTTGACCTTATCCAATGTAAAGTGTGTTTTCTAGAACAAAGGATTAGGATGCAGGCTTAAGAGCCGAGACCATGTATTTGCTCTCCAATAAAACCCATTAAAAGGATCCAGAATGCTAATTTGTACACAGCTTTCGGGACAAGATAGATTTAATAGCACTTATTTAAATGCTCTTTTTATTAACTCAACGTGCGTGCGAGCCATGGGTGGGTTCGTGTGTTTGCCCGATTCTCAATGCGTATAAGTTTTTCATATAAAAAATCAAAATGTCAATGCTAGGCCAGCATTATTCTACAAACGATTCAAACATTATTCAAGTCCTTTACTTGCGAATCTAATCGTCCAAAACTTATTGAAAGTACGACAACGTAGATTGTTAAGCAAACGCATTGGAAAATCCATCTTAGATACTAACTTTTATAGAACGTTTATGGATATTGCTACCAGCTGTGTAATGTTTGCCTGCAATGAAACAGAGAGTTTATATTATATTTCTACTGCTCGGCGTTCGCTGAACTGATGGCATAACTATCGCAGCGCTCTGTAACATTGACCAGCTGACAATTATACATAAAGGTCTGAGAAGGATAAAAATGATGGATGAAGGATGCTTTTTATGCATCTTTAGGTCTAGATTGACCATATCTAATGTAAAATGTGCTTTCTAGAACAAAGGATTAGATGTCTTATATAAAAGCCGAGACCATGTATTTGCTCTCTAATAAAACCATTAAAATGATCCAGAATGCTAATTTGTACACAGCCTCCAGGAAAACATCTATTTGATAGCAGTTATTTAGATCCTCCTCTTATTAACTCAACTTGCGTGTGAGCCGTGGGTGGTTCGTGGTTTCCCTGATTCTCAATGCATATAAGATTTGTATATATAATATCTAATTGTCAATGCTAGTTTAGCATTATTCTGCAAGCCGTTGGCCATTAACGATTCAAATGTTATTCAAATATTAATTCTGTACTTGCGAATCTAATAGTCCAAAATTGATTGAAATCACGAAAATGTAGATTGTTAAGCAAACGCATTGGAAATTCCATCTTAGATACTAACTTTTATAGACCGTTTATGGATATCGCTACCAGTTGTGTATTGTTTGTCTGCAATAAAATAGAGAGTTATGATAATTGTCTTTCTACTGCTTGTTCGCTGAACTGATGTCATTACTATAAGAGCGTTCAGTAACATTGACCAATTGACAGGTATACATAAAGGTCTGAGAAGGATAAAATGATGGATGAAGGATGCTTTTTATGCATCTTTAGGTCAAGGTTGACCATATCTAATGTAAAGTGTGCCTTCTAGAACAAAGGATTAAATGTTCTATATAAAGCCGAGACCATGTATTTGCTCTTTAATCAAACACCATTAAAATGATTCAGAATGCTAATTTTTACACAGCCTCCGAGAAAACACCTATTTATTAGCAGTTATTTAGATCCTCTTCTTATTAACTCAATTTGCGTGCGAGCCGTGGGTGGTTTCATGTGTTTCTTTTGCCTGATTCTCAATTCAAATAAGTTGTTCACATATATAATCTAGATGTCAATGCTAGGCCAGCAATATTTTCAAGCGATTCGAATATTATTAAAATATCAAATCTGTACCTGCGGCGAATCTAATAGCAGATGAAAGATTTTCAGAGTCGTATCCATGGATGCATTGACCTACTATATGTTCATGTAGAAAACTGCTGTTTGGATCAAGATGGGGAGGCCTGGGTTCCGAATTTGCCATTTATAGCTATTTTGAAAACGAAAAGTTAGAATTAAATCAACTTGTGAAGAAACTTGTAAGTATGACCCTAATTCTAAAAGTATGGAGCTGTTCTGTCCTATACCGAAGCTAGGAACTTAAAGCGGTTTTTAGAGTAATGAACCGGATGGCATTATTTATAAGAAACAGATGTCAAGCAAGCGAACGGTATAGACCATTCCAAAATATTATCGAAGTAAACAAGTTTTCTTTCAGATTGTTAATGAGGAATTTCCCAATTTATAAAATAGGCCAAAATTTTGAAGGAATAATACTACAGCTGGTTAGTAGTGTTTTATTTCTTTCAACTGTTCAAGTACAAATTCAAAGGCTTAGATATCACAACGACGACGTAAGAAAAAAGGAAATTGTCGGAAGATGTTTGAATTTATATTGTATTTGTATTGAATTATATTATATTCATCAAATAACAACCATTCTTATATTCTCAATAACTTTCAAACACCCTTTACAAGCAAAATTCAGAAGTGTTTGTTTTGAAATTGTCATAAATTTAGTTTATAACATTCTTTTGTACCGAAGGATGTTATACGCATGTGGAGATTTTCAGAATATATGTATTGTCTCAGTTATGAGTCTTTATTAATGACAAAATGTCCTCGCGTCTAACTGTCTAAAACATCTGTATGGTATCTATATGAATCCAAAATAGGTTATCTGCATTGAATTAGATGAAAAACCCTAAAGGTAAATTTAACAGATGGTTTTGCTCATCCAGACAGAGACAGAAATTAACGACAAAAAAAAAGACTTTCTCATCTCACATTTGATGAAATTTCCAGCAAGTTCCAAGTAGAATAAGGTTTTGTGATCTCTTTATAGTTCATATGCAATTCTTTTTAACTTGAGACAGACTTGTAATAATTTGTTTTTGTCTGATCCCGCCGGAAAATTCACATTGATTTATTTTGAAGAAAAAACTTCAAGTCTGTCTTTTATTAAACATCACGTATAAAGTTTATCTCTTGAATTTTTATAAATGTAAATACATCCCTTTGTGGATTAGGAATAATGACGAAATAAAAGACAAAACAATCAACGCTTAACTGCACAAAAGTGATAAATTTAGCAACCGCTCTGACAATTAGAAAAAATGATGAAGTAATTAATCATATCAATTCATATGTTATTGTCATATATCTATCTAATATTTATCGAACCAGAAAAATCGTAGTGATAAGATTTTTCATTAAGTTGACCGTAGAATATTAAAATGGTGGGTAAGGCTTGCATCCATTTCTGTATATCACGGTTTTTGACTATATTACTGGAAGTATGCACATTATTTTTTATGTAACAAATGCTGCTTGATTTGTTATTGTCTCTGATCCAACAGACATCTGGACGGAAAATTCACACTGAATTATTTTGAAGAAAAAAAAAGGATCCAATACTTTGTCTTTGATTAAATATCACGTTAATTTGATCGTGAAGTTGTGTCTCTTACATTAATTTATATGTATATAAATCTGCTTCTGGGTAAGGAAAATCAATTTTAAGTTGATCGTAGAAGGAGGGTAAGGCATGCAGCCACTCAATATCATGTAACATGTTTCATGTAAGATATGCCGCTTGTTATAAATAACACATGCAATTTATTTCATGTTTTATCATAATGAGATAATCAGTGGTCTATCATGGTTAGATCCATCTTTTTCTGATGTACGGGTTATCAATTTACTTCAAATAATGTGAAATATCATGTTGAAATACTTGAAAACATAGTAGACAACAAATTGATAATGCTATAATTGTTGCGGTTTAGCGTAGCTTGTGTGGATTCGGAAAAAGGAAACTTTTTCAACAAAAATGCAAATGCTAAATATTTGATGATTGTAAAAGCATTGTTTTTGCCATTAGGTCAACAAGTTTTTCCTTTGAACAATTTCTAAGTAATATATTATTAGCCCAACGATTGCTGAATGCCTCGTGATAAGGATTCGGAAAAATTGGGAACTGGTAGATCATGTTTCAGAAAATGTATGAGGATAGTTCCTTGTTGTTTATCATAGATAATTTGATTTATCACTTATGTTTCATTATTTTGTTTTCATTTTTATTTTATTTAAAATAATCCGCGTGTAACAGAGACACCATCACCAATATGCTTCAGACTAAAAATGCCCAAAATACATGGAATATCACACAGATTTGGAAATTGATCATTTTTGAGCTTTACCATATCACCATGTAATGACCCACCTTTTTGGTCTAATGTATATTTGCACACTGACTGCGTTATTGCAGCATGGTTATATTTGTTCTGCGTGTAACATGGACACCATAATGTTACGGTTACACACGGAACTTTTGATCAATATATTTTGCAGGCAATAGAAAATTTATCGGAATTTATCATTTCAGTAAGTATTAAGACAGTAACTTTGAACAAAAAAATTATTTATCAGCTTCATCAAATGAACCTTAATTGATCATGATGTAAAAACAAACCTAGCTGAGGATACCACAATTTATTGGATCCCTAAATAATGGAACTGCTCACGTCTTTGCTCACAGGAATAGCTGTGCCACGTAACAGCGAGAAGAAATACATATTCACTTTTAGAAGTATAAAGTATTTCCATTGTTTCGCTCTGTTTCCTGTGGTAATTGTAAATTGTTGATAAAATCACATGAAGCGAAATTTTTCGTTGGTTCATATTGATTTCTCCAGACGAACTAAGAATAAAATGCTGTATATGCATGAATAATAGCATTTTACCTTTAAAGTTAAACACCTTCGTTTCCAAGTCTTCATCTCAGGGGAATGTAACCAACGCTAAGAATTTCTCCTAATGACGTCATATTGTTAAAGATCCGTATTAATTTTATGGCATGACTAATCAAAAGATGTTATTTCGAGTGCGATAGAAAGTTCCATCAGATTGAGCTATCCCAATTAAGCGGAGTTCGTTTCCTGTTGATTTGATTCCTGATACTTTCAAAGCACGTGGTTTTTTAAAGATCTTTTTTTTTCTCCCTGAGAAGTGTAATAATCACCTGATCACAGTTTAGAAGGAAATTGTGGTATTGAGGCCGTTCCTTAAACAGTTGGTTTACACATTTGTCATCCTCTAAACGAATCTTAAATGGGAAATGAGCATATGAGAAGAAAACGCCGGATAGATAGATCTTGAATTCGCATCCATATGCATCCTAAATGTCGGGCCAGTAATACATCTTGTTTTGGGCTTCAAATTAGTATATAAAAATAAGCAATTGATTACTTTAACGTTTGGTTAGTTGGTTTTCCAACAGACTCTCAACAGTCTCAACAGACCTTAATTGGTGTATTTACATCAAGACGTCCACGGCCGTTTTATTAACCAGTCGTGGAGCACTGGTAGCAGACCCACCAGGAATCAAACCCGGGACGCTAGATTGGAAAGCTTGAGCTTTACCGCACTGCCACGGAGGTCTTCACGTTTTGTATAAAAGTCAGCATTACTTTTAATAGTTGCGCATGATATGAAATATATTGCTACATTTTGTGAATTGTTGAACATCTAGCCCATGAATATATATAACAGCTCGTAGTTTGTCTGCAATATGTACTATGTGCTTAAAACATGCTCAATAAGTTCATTCCGTTTTTAAACGAATGTTGTCTGATGGGCAAACCGATGGCCAAAATGACATCTGTAGACATACACTTTTTTCATTTTATTAAAAGGATAATGACAAAAAATTGTATATAATTACCCACTGAAAGTAAAAAAATTCTCCGAATGATATGAAAATTGCTAATGAACCTTATTTTCATTTCATTTCATTTCCCCTCGACAGTCCCTCGTGTAAAATATGCAGGCCACATGCAATGACTGGTGGGCCAACAAAATCAAATCCATTTTCTACAGATGTATTACATGAATTAGAACGGAAATTATATAGAATGATCACCAACAAGTGGTTCCTACAATACAAATCTGAATTACGTGGATGTATGGTGCCGGCCCTGCGTCCTTGAATTGGACGTGGTTGGTTTCATGATTTTTTGAGGTTACTCATCCATTTTGACAAAAGGTTTAATTGTTAAAGATATGGTAGACTAAAGATATTTGAGTTTTGGTATGCAAAAATTGATGATCATGTGTTAAAACAAGGTTATTAACAGCAAATAATGGCTTGGAAGACTACGGGTGAAACTATGCTATGATTTGCAATTGACCTGAATTCTAAGTATTTCATCAGACATAATACTACTAAACTTTTGGCACATACAGACAAATATCATAATCATGTTACTTATGTTAATGTAATTTGTCTTATAGTGGGAAAATACCACTTACGTGTCGAGAGGTTTATGAAGACATGCTATGGTTCAGCTTAAGATTCACATCCTCACAACATTGTGAAATCCGGGCGACAAGTACACGCAGATATACACAAAAATGCTTTTGGAAAGAATCATCAAGAAAAATCAATTCTCTTTAATATCATAGAGATGAAATATTGGATAGACATACACGCAGCAGTACATATCCCGTTAAACCATTTAACGACTTTTTTAAAGATCAACAGCACTGGTTTGAAGGCATTTACTAAAGCCACCAAGTTATTAAATCAATTAATATAATAGATCTGTTGGTATTACGACAGATCTCGCCTAAAAACTGTCTTCGAACCTCTGAGTAATATAAACGAAAGAATAATTATCTTTTTTCTTTAAATGATTTCATTTCATCTTTTTATTAGTTAATGACGATTTTATGGGGTTCAGAAACCTTACTATTTCTGGATCAAAATGATACCTGAACATACCTTGTCTTTTATCGATTTTGGAAGTGCCATATGCTCTTTTATGTGCCATTCAATCATTTTAGTGCAATCTAACAACTATTTGCTTAAAGTACGCACATTCCTTTCAGAACTGCGAAATTTCATGAAATTTCCATAGTTAAGAGAACAAACATCTTGTTTTATGATTTCCGTTCCAGCATATTTTATACCAAAATGCTCACCTTTGCAGGACATTCATAGATATTAGAAAGTAAGTATATTTGTTTAAATATTCTGTATGGCTCTTTGCTTGTATGTTACAAAATACACAAAGCTATTACCACTCTTTCCTCGGGGAATATCCCATTAAGTGTAAGAATTAAATTAATGACGTCAGACGCAGTCAATTCCACGCTTCCGTTACAAAGACCGGCAACAGCGTATACGATTACGTACGCTTTCTTGTGCAAATGTTGATTTGCAGAAGAAGACGTATACACGAAGTTCAATAGACGAAGATCGGCAGAACGAAATGAGGAAGTAGAAACTTTTTGAAACTGCATATACTCTTGTGTCCTTGACACCCACAGTATACTTTTTGTTATTACATGAGCCATGAATCAGTTTTATTTGTATTTATTCTTTCTTTTATCCCAATTATTACTTTAACTTTGCATTTCAAGTGCAAGTTGGTATTACATGATAGAAAAATATAGAGAGGTATTGAGTGTCACGTTTACATTTGTGCTACGAAGAAAAACGGAATCACTTTTATAATAAGGCTTATAACAGAGCTAAAAAAAAGTGTTCATTAATATAATTGAGTCACTAAAAAGCTTCGTAATCTGTGTAGATCAGTTATTTGTTAGTTCCATATCATATGGGAACATAACATAACAGTATCACCATATGGGCAATAATTTAGCGTGAAACACGTTTCAAGCATAGGGACAGGAAGAGGACAGTTTAATTGCCGTTCACACATGCAATTTTTGTTCACCACTCTGCGGATATACTCATATATTATCTGACTGTAAACTACACTACATAGCTACAATACCATGTAGTAGAACTACACTACCGTCTAGTACAACTACACTACCGTGTAGTACAACTACACTGCCGTGTAGGACAACTATACTTCCGTGTAGTACAACTATACTTCCGTGTAGTACAACTATACTTCCGTGTAGTACAACTATACTTCCGTGTAGTACAATACTCTCCCGTGTGGTGATCTTGATTTAGTATTAGGACAGGCCGTTCCCCGTGCAATTACAAGCATCTTTTCAATTGCCATACGCTAGATCCAACGTCTACGCATAAGACACAGTTTAAAATGTTTGTCTGAAACGTTTTGCTGTACAAATATATCATGGTATGAGAAAATTTACTTATTTAACTTTTTTACTTTATGCTTGGAGGGGATTCTACCAGCCTTCGTAATATTTCATGAGAGGTGTTTGTAAGCTTCTAATAGATTAATTGATTATAGATACTAGTCAGTCAATTAATGGTTTTAAAAACTTTATGACGTAGCTAAATATATCAGAATTTTGTTCATCTTTTTTTATAGGTTACTAAACAGTAGTACTATGTGTTATTGTTGATTTGAAAACATTGAGAGCAAAGACCCATGATTTTCCCATACTTAAAAGGGAATTTCGTCTCACGAGCTTTGTTTGATCAATCACCAATAAACCCGATGAAAAAGGACGTCACTTCCACGGCGGTAATTTATTGGATTGCTGGTCAGTTGGTGTTTGTGTCAATATTTCTACTAATTAGAAACGTTGGATTGTATTGTATTCTTTATCTCCAAGTTATGCACGTTAACACAATATCCGACCTTTAAAATCCATATAAGGAGGTTCCAAGAAATACATGAATAACTGCAAGTCTAACTTAATTCACAAATATTGCACTATATCGGAAGGAAGGGAATAAGCGAGGGGAATTTCCATCCATATATACATTTGAAGGAAACACCAAAAGATTGGTCTCGTTAGACTGTTAGATTTAGGTTGGTATTGTTGAACGACAGATCCCTTTGTATCTCAGCATAAAGGTACAAATGGCATACAATTTGCTTCTCGTGAAATCGTGGTAACTTCTCTGCCGTTAGCTGATTTGAAAATTCTGATGTGAATCAGTCCGCCATAAGAAGAATAAATCAAACTTTTTCTTTAGGACTTTTCTTCTCGTGAACTTTTTATGGATATTACAATGTACTGCATCGACGAGGTATAAAACATAGACCATAAAGTTGCTCTTTATTACGTAGTTAGGTTTAGAAGTTAAATCCTTGTTTAAATCTACCACAAAGCAACGATCATGGAAGTTTTATCACCCAAATAGATAAGCTGTTGGAATCTGTTTTTTGTCTTATCGTAAGTATTACTGATCACCAGCTTACGATTTTGAAAGGATGATAAAGATCAGCACATGTATTTTTGACTATTCATTTATTAAGAATAACTAGATGAAATGTCGCTTCATGACGCCCGCAATGAATACTTCGACTTTTTTTAACTTTGGAATATTGGCACTCAATATCGGACTGTCCAAAGCTCCCCTCACCATCACTTGGACATGGCATAGTCATGCTACAAAAGAAAATGGTCGAAGCTCTTTACCTCTGGTCGAAGTTCTTTACCTTTGACAGTTTCACATGTATAGAGGGGTGGGGTGGGTTGTGGAGATGGGGGGGGGGGTCATTAGGAGTTAATCCAGGAAAACAATAAGGGGAGGGGTCACCCAAAGGTCTTTGAGCTTTGGAAACACTTAAGATATGTTAATCGCAGAGAAGAATTGTTGAAGCTAGTAAACAACATGTGATAGTCATTGTATTACTCACACATTCTTGTTTTAACATTCTGCTCCTAAACATTCTAAGTGATCTATCCCGATTTTTGTTTCCAAACATTTTGATACTTAAAATGCTTATTTTAGGTCAAGAACAAGAAACACGAATAGCGAACATATAAAACGTTAAAGTCATGAAGAAAATGCGCGTATATCATGGCAAAACGATTTTAAATTGAAAATTTAAAACGCAAAGTTTTGACTTAAATGATAGGAAATATTCATTGAAATCATCACAAAGTGGTTCCTGATGCCATTTATGCTTTTGGCATGTAAAACCTTTGGGCTTAGGAGTGGAGCTTAGGAATGGACTGGCCAGTTGTCGTGCTAAAATGAAGAAAACTATGCAAAAAGTTTAACATTTCAGATTTGCGGATCATTTTTATACAATAATGACAAGTTAATCAAAAATTGCAGCGGAAGTGACGTCGTTGATATGTAGCAGATTTATTGGTGCTGTGTCAAGCAATTTCCTTGTGACGACATCAACGACATCTAATACCGTTTGTTAATGTACGGTAAATGTCGGTTTTGACCAACCTCAAGAGTTCCCCTGTGAAAAGTGGATAGTAAAAGGAATAAAAAAGAAATCCTAATTTTTTATCTCTACCAGTCTACAAAAACGGAACATCTGAATATCATAAACCTAGCTTATAATGAAAAGGAAAAAGCATAGGTCTTTACATCTTCCTCTTTATTCCATGCGCGCAGAATGAATTCGATTTTACCATTCTCTAATATATAATATATCACATGTATTATAAGATATAAGAGTTAAAAAAAGTGACCGTTGTTTAAGAAACATCAGCAAGAACGATAAATTTGTGAGTTCAATTTAAACTTACCAAGGAGCAGACAAAGGAAGAATGTAAAGATCTAAAGGACAAAACTAATCCTAATTCGTGAAACTTCATGACCAAGCATCCCTTTGTGATCAATTGGGTTCAATGTATAATAAATTATCTTATTTAAATCATATTTTGTTTGACAAATCACATACGTTGCTATAAAAACGACCAGAAAATTCGAATCTGTTTCTAGTTTTGCTAAGGAGCTAAAGCTTTAAGTACAGACACAATAACCACTTTGAGGACAGGTATTTTTAATATTAATCAAAAACAAAATGTTTCTAAGGTCTTAGATTTATTTTCAAACATCGTTGGGGAATAATTTGTGCATTATTGAATATCATTTCTCGTTACATGCGCTTAATTTACGAAAGCGAAATGTTTACATGAATGACGTTTACCACAACTTCAGCAAGTTTCTTTTGGTACAAACGTTTTAATGTACTTTCCTTAATTGAAATTCATCTTATCTACGAAAAGTGCTTATTTCATTATACTTATAATCCGTGTTTTACTTTTGTAACATTAATAGAAAATAAATACTTGCACGAATGTGCATTACGATAATCTGAATATAGTAAATACTATATCAATACTTTAAAGAAATAAAGTTGCTTTACTTACGGAAATTAATTTCATAAAACAAATTTCATACATTTTTCTATCGACTTACACAAACTCAATAGAAAACTTAAAGTATTGAAATTCCTACAAAGAAATGATTCAATAAATTGAACGAAATTCACCATTTTACAACTTTCCTAATTGGTCGATCAAAACAAATTAAATATGTGAAGAAAAAATATGACAAACATCTTGAAAATTTAATGACTGATTGAAACACATTCTTTGCAACATTTTTCCACATAGAAGCGAAAAAATCTTATTTACCGACATGAATGAAGAAGGACCATTATAAATAAGAATTAGTGTGTAGGGTAAGGAAACCACATGAAAAGTAACATGTAAACCTCGAGACGACTCTAAAGGTCAGATAATGTAAATCTACCTATCACTGTTTATTAAAAACAATTGCAAAATTGTTAAGGTAAATATGTTTCTGTTCTATCGAATAAAGGCACCAAGTCGCTCGCTAGGGTAAAATTGTAGAGCGGGTTCATATGCATGCTCTACCCAGTTAATACTTTGAATAAAGACAAATAGCATCGCTTCAAATCCAGTGGGTCATTCAAGGTATACCTCAAAGGTTTCTCTACAATTTTCTCCTCGTGGTAACTCTCTACCGTCAGTTGATTTGATAATTCTGATGTGGATCAGTTCCCCATAAGGTATAAGATCAATGATTTGAACTTTTTTAACAAAAGTATTTTTTGTACAAACACATTCTTGACAACATTCTCCCAAATAGAAGCGGCATAACATTGTACACATCTAAGTGATTTTTCAACAAACTGCTGAAATCGTTGAAATGCATTAACTCCTGAATGGAATAAGATGTCGACTTGACTTTTGCACCAATTGTTTCTCTATCAGTCCTCTGTAATATATATGAAAATGAAAATTCATGGTAACATTCCATTAATTTAATGAAAAACACAATGTATCAGAGGTCTCAAATTAACTTCCACTACTCAAACATCGTTCAAAAGTATTTTTCATATTTGCATCTCATTTTTCTTGAAATGAACAATCTGAATATAGTAAATTTTAGATCAAAACTTTGAAAGAAATGAAAAAAGTTTTACTAACGAAAATCATCATTTTACAACTTTCTGAATTGGTTGATCAAAACATTAAAGTAAATATGTGAAGAAAAATTTGACAACAATCCTGAAATTTAATGACTTATTAAAATACATTCTTGGCAACGTTCTTCCAAATAGAAGTGGATAATGTTATACAATCGACATGAATGAAGAAGGAACACTGACCAAATGACTAAAGAAAAGATTAGTGTGTCGGGCAAAAGGCATCACATGGAAAGTAATATGAAATGTAAAAGTCAGACAACATTAGAGGTCAGTTTAAATCTACCTATGACTGCTTGTTAAAAACAATTGTGCAAAAGTTACTTCTGTCCCATCAAATAAAGGAACCAATTAACTAGCTTTACTGGGGCCAATTTTGCAGAGCATGTCCTATCCAGTTAATACTGTGAAAGATCTTGGAATGAAGACAAATACACCATCAAGGATATGAAGGAACCTTTAGGACACTTAACACAAATTATATAGTAATATTGTTTAAGCCATTTCTTTTTGGTCAAACACTATTATTTTCTTCTTCGTCAGGACAAATTTTCTTAATATTTCATCGTTGTGTGAAGAATCTTTCTTTGACTTTTGCAGTTTTGCTCAAATATCGTATATAAATGTTACTGTGTTCGACATAAACACCATCGGAAATGCAAACAAACTATCAATTGTACTCAATGTACTCTTCTTTCTTTCCTGCTTTTGACACTTTAACAGGAATGTTACCTAGGAAACGTACTTGATTTATTGAGATGAAATAAATCTAGCCTAATTTAACCACTGAAAAGACATACTAAAGATATAGCTACTAATCTCAATATATTCATATGCATGCCTCTATCTCTATTTACTCGTACACCACCCAGCGAAATTTCCTAAAATAAATTGCCGCCTTCAGCCAGATTATTGTTCGTCACGTTTGTTCGTGGGGCCTAAATGTTTTGAATTGATTCAAGCACACCTGCTTTCCTCTTCACCGAATGTAAAGATGTATGTGCTCTTATTTGAAGAAAAAAAAAAGCACACGGGGTGTTATTTCATATGATATTCGTGACTATTTTTTTTTTTTTTTTTATGCCCGTAAAAACGAAATCTTTAGTCGCCAAAGCGCATTGATAAAGCATATTCAAATGAAAATTGTTGTTTATTTTTTCATGAGACGGTTTCACATATTAAAATTTGTTCACTCCTAAAAGTGTGAAATTTAACCTTCAGCATTCAGCAGGTCTGAAAACGATGAAGTTTGCTCGTTAGACTAGAATACCAAATCATTCTTTTCATGCTAGAAAGAAAACAACATGGTTTGTGTTGTGTTAATTTGTAATCAAGTAATGCTAAACACTTTAATAGTAGGATTTAGCAGTTTAGCAAAGATTCTACAGCAACAGCAACTTTGAGAGCATTACTTCCTAGCGAAGATATATATTTATGGTATTTTCATAGTTGTTCCAACACAGCAGTTTGTAAAGAACATAGATTGTAGCTTTCTTAAAAGCAAAATGGTATACGTTATAAATTGTGACAACATTCAATCATTCAATTATTTCCACATAGCTGATTTTGTAATCATATCTATTATTGATAATATTTTCAAAGTTTCATTAATTCGGGGGAGGAAAGATACCTCAAGTAATATTAAAGGAAAGACAAATGAAAAATGGATTCACATTTCTATGTATTTTTGGCTGAACTTTTTTGAAGAAATTTGGACCAATTTTCGTTAAATTGTGGTACGAACTTTTGTCAATTATATTTTGAAATTTTCTACGAGGAATGAGCACTGATCAATGAAAATTGAATCAACTTTCATTAAAATCTTTCGAAACACTGAATTCACAGAGCGCCTTTCATAGACACAACTACTTAATATGATTACGAACCACTGTCATTGCGTCCGCAAGAACTACGCTCTCTCTTTGATAAAGTTTTGTACAAAATTAGATTATTCAATATCTTAACAATTTCTGATCAATTTTATTTAGTGCATATTTCGCAGTAAATCATTCTGATATGGTTAAAGGCTTTTTCAACTTATCAATTATTTGCGGTCTATATCTTTAAAGAAATAGTACAATTTCAACCAAATATTATTTCAATCTCTTTTGGACTTTACTTCTGGATTCTTGCAACCTGCACTATAAGAATCTTCATCACGAAATTTGCAGCTGTTTTAACCATAAAATGATGCTGCTAAACGGCGGCATGAAACCGTACGCTACCTTTCTAATTTTGTAAGGTACCTGTCTGAATGTTATAATTTCCGGAAACATTGTAAGCAATATATGGTAATGTTGATGATCGATGTCGAGGCAACGCAGCGGATCCGCACAATTGATTATAATGCTCACAACTGCTCATCATGTTACACAATAAGAGTTTCTTTTTACGCGTAAATGCTGATACTACCACATATTTCGTTCTTTGCTGATGTATTGTTCTGTGCAATAGGTGAGATACGATTCCAATTAAATTATTTCTATGAGAAGTAGAGTGCGATTCATGGAGAAATATCCTGCTCCTGAATATCCAGGAGAGGCAGAACAACGTTTTAAGTGAACCACATCGCCGTCGTGTAAGAAACGTGCTCCTCGGAAGTTACAAATTGTGCGCCACATCCGAGAAAAAGTGTCGGTTGGGAATCCAGCAAATTCCACGACTTTACCTGGACTGACATCAGAAGCTGATTGTGTAATTGACACACGTGGTCGATGTATACTGGATGGAATCCTTCTTTCCAATGTGATTACAGCAAAATCATACACAGCACTGATCGAATTAGATGGGTTACTGTTCGTCCACCGACGAGGGATACGAACCTCTGACGCAATGCGACCAACCATTCCATTCCTGGTTGGTATATCCACACGCAGATTTCCTGGTCGAAACACAATGTCAGAACCATTGTGCAAACAATGGGCAGCCGTTAAGATGTGATGCGTTGTGAGAAGCGTCCCCGTGCACCCGGCAGATATACGCACGACAGAGTTAAAAGGTGCTTTGTGTAAAACGTTTCTGCGAACTTCGTTGGAAACACTGGTTTTCATATTACGGGGTTGTTGTGCTTTCTTTGTATTGCCACTGCTTTGCGTACTACTTCGCTTGTTTCTTCGAATGGACGTCATATTTTGTAGAGCATTCTGAAGGGTCTGTAAGATGTCCACTTTAAAGTCTGAATCAACATTAAATATATCGTTGTTATGATGAAAAAATGGGGTTGGTCTTCTTTCATGCGTAATATTGTCGTTTCCAATGAGATTTGTAGTTAGGAGATTCTTCTGAGATAGTTTATGAAAGAAATTGTTAAAATCAGATGAACGGTTAAATATGTCTGTATCATATACAGCTGATAACAAAGTCAATGAATGATTTCCCCAAAACCTTGGGATGTCACCAAAACAGCACATTATTAGAGTCACGAAAGAGGAGAGTATTTCAAGTAGTTCCATTTTCGATTTATATATATATTTTTAGATTTGCTCACTGAGTCGCTGATAGTATGAGAATCAAATAAGATATCTGAAAATTATCATTTGCAAAACTGTTGACTTTAACTAGGTCATAATTCACTATATTTGATCATTGTTTGTAGTTTTCTTAATCCCTTAGAAATAGTCCGCTCAAGATAAAAAGTATCAAAGGAGTAAATTTCGAAACAGTTGATACCGTATAGATTGAATCATCGATGTCTATCCTTGTAACCTAGTTCCTTTCTACCGATGCACATTACAAATCGAAGTCATATCAAATGAACAAAATTTAATCCAATAATTGAAATACAGAGATAACTTGGGGTTTTAAATTTTAGATACCAAATATCGTGTTAATTTTTCTGACCACCTTCGACGAAACACCATGTGTTAGTAACTTAATAGATTTCACGTTTTAATTTATTTTGCGAATGATTTGAAGTTTTAAGAATATTGTGCAATGACCTCTAAGATCCAAGATTGGCACGAGTGTCATTTGAATGTGTGAGGTCTGTAACTACTTTTTGGTACAAATATCATACAGATTATACTCTTTGATAATTTGCTAGAAATTAAGTCTGTGTCCTTCTTTTCTGATTTCTTTTTTATATCCAGAGAAAATACTGCAAAAACATGCAAGTAAATTTATATTCCAAGAATTTCGTATTGAAAGATCAATATTATTATACACTTCATGAAATTAAAGTCACGTTTATCAATAAATTTTATAGACTTTAATGTTATTTCAACAATGCGAATGTAATTCTTAACAGAATCCCGTGGAATGCGTATATAAATTATTTTGCATGTATAAATATTTGTGCTACTTTTATACTCTTTTTCAAACAAAGAATAGGAGGGGCATTTCGTCAATTAAACATACCAACCCACAATTCTACTTAACCCTATGAAAAGTACGTTCCTCATCTCGGGGTGTTCCGAATGACTCAATACCATAATTCGATATGAGCGAAATTTTCTATTTATACACAAAATGGCGTCCAGCAGAGTTTGTAATCTGTACTTAGTTTGATACTTCCGTGAAACTTGGATTCCTGGGCCGACCGATGTGATTATAGGAATATTATCTATTTAACTAAATAGCGAATAATTTTCCAAAGAAACAAATTCGTCTTTTCTTGGATTTCAATTTGACCGATTAAAACCCCCTTTAACTAAAAACATATGATAGTAATTTGTCGAAATGTAGGTAATACAATTATTATTACTTTTATCATCATTACCAAATGTGTTAAAAGTTAAATAAAAAAGTTTTGTTTGGCGTTTGGCAATTTAATGCGGTAATCATTTTTGCTTTCTTTGTTTCATGTACAATCTCATTGCGATTTTTATTTTAGTAATGACTGAAGGCAAATTACAGAAATAAATATGAAACGCTCGAGGTAATCTTTAGCAGAGTTACCAAAATAAGAGTAATAGTAACTTTGAATAAGTAAGTGTAACGCAAAGATTTTGATATTCAAACAACATTTCTGATTTAGGTTTGCGGCTTACCACAATTAATATTGTCAATATATGTTTCTGTTGCAAAGCCTTTGAGCAATATACTCAAAACGGACTGATGTGACAATAAACAAACAGATTTTTAAAATTTCCTAATATTGAAAGGAAACGATTCAGTTTTGGGTCAGTGGTCTATTTGATAACATGATTTGTTCCTATTTCCGAATTGCAGCTTATGGCATATGATAAAGGCAAGAAATTTCCTTCAAGATATACTTCGTGGGGATAACAAGACACAATATTGATTTTATTTGTGCGTGCGATTTTGAAGGGGCTGGGAACAAGATCGTTCTTAGGTTGTTGGGACTAATTTTGAACACATCTGTATACAGTCCGGGAGATGTCTTAAAATAAGGACCAAAAGGTTCGTTAAATTATCAACTTTTTGTGACATAAACATTGTCATTTTGTGATATTTCCCATGATGCTTAGCTATGTTAACGTTAAAGCCTTATGCAGTGTTATAAGTTTCAAATTTTAAATACCTCTGCGAAAAAATTCTTTGCGCGACGAAACTTAGAACTCTGGGATAAACCTTCATTGCTTCCACGGCTAAATTTTATCCACTCCCTTTTTATATGTTTACCACGCCGTTGGTAAAAAATCTAAAAAAAAGGTAGGTTTTTTGGTGCGAAACAATTATTTAAAAAAACCTCTGCGAAAAAAATTCTTTGCCCGACGCAACTTGGAACTCTGGGATAAACCTTCATTGCTTTTATGGCTAAATTGTATTCACTCCCTTTTTATATGTTTACCATGCCGTTTGTGAAAAACAAGGAAAAAACTAGGTCTTTTGGCGCGAAACATTTATTTTAAAAATCTAAATATTTGCAACGTACAAGTTTGTCGTTGAGATTGCAGATTCTATGAATACACATCTAAAATTGTTACATTCTATATGACAAAATAGTCTCTCACTTAATCTTTATGTACAATTTTACTGCAAAATATGACCAGAACGGCTGTTGGACGTCTAATATCTCACATATTTTACAGGTTCTTTGAAATTGGACCTCTCTTGTGTAGGTTATATTGAAATTTTGAACCTCTTTAGTTGAGAGACAAATCTAAGACGAATACCCATTCAGAAGAGGCAGATATTGAGCCTGTTGCAAGATGCGGACTGGTGAGGAGTAAGGATGCATGTTATTTGTGGAAACCTGATTAAACAATACTTCTGAATACGCTTCAAGATCGATCGATCGAGAGAGAGTGTGTGTGTGTGTGTGAGAATGAGAGAGAGATGAAGGAGTGAATTTAGGGTACAGTTTATTCGTTTGAAAACTTCTCCGAAAAGAACAGAAAATAAGACTTGCTTTGATTACATTCAAAGTCCTAAATACATATAACAAACTGCAAAAAGTATCAAAATTAGTGGATCATGGTAACATGCTTTATCTTACAAAGTAACTGTAAATTTAATCACATATAGGATTAAACCAATTGAAATATTCTTAGGAAAAGCATCATTATAAAAATTTTACCAAGCAACTATTTGCTTTTAAGTACTGTTTCCAATTCTATGAGTTTAAAACATCCTCTTTTCAATAGCTGCAAAGTCAATAAAAGCTTTTAACATGACGCCTTTTTGGCCATCTAAAACAAGATCATGTTATAATTAAGGAGCTGCAGACAATTGAAGTAAAGTCTCTGATTTAAGAGAGCAATCTAGGAAATAAACTATTGCCGGGAAGAAAAAGTGCATGAAAGATACTAAAAGAATTATACTACTAAAATCAATAGCCACAATAACCAGCACAAAATTATTTATAGGAAATACAATTATATGTTTAACCTACAAAAGATAATGAAATGAAAAAGGAGTTTAGATATAAAACAAAAAAGTTACGTAAAATATGGCCAATTCATATTTTGACAGGTGAAATTTCGAATAAGATCGATCAGAACTCATTTCCAAGCCTTTTTATATCGCAAATTAACGCAAATAGAAAAATCAAATAAAGACAGAAATATGGATATAATCTGGAGAAAAGAACGGAAAATTTAGATAAAACATTCACATCATAGAGCTACTATACGGAATTGTTGCATTGTAAATGATTACTTGTGTTATGGCCAGGGACGTCAGTCCTATGAAAAAGGTTGAGAATGGATTAGCACGAGAATCTTGCAAATTTCAATAAAACAAAACCTTACTTTACGGTTCTAGTACCATGAGTATTCCGTTACAGGAGTTGATGATTTTATGTATAAAATGAAGTCGATTTATAAATTTAGCTAAGTACTTTACATCTTGCCACTTGTAAGTACATAGACTTTAATAAACTATTTTTTGGAAGTTCAAAGAAGATGCAGATGTAGAATATCAACAAAGATACAATTTGAGTTTATAGGTCTTTCAGTGTTCTAAATTTATAAAATATTGCGAGATATTTAGATCGAATAATGACTGATTGACACTTAAAGAAATGGAAAATTAAATAAAGACAGAAAATGTAGAACAAAAAGTACCAAAATTTATTAAAACGCTCAACTTACAATGGTGCAGTAATTTACCAGAAATATAGCAAATATTAAAGATTTCTCCAAATTCAAGGAATCTTCTGTCCGATGTTGAAAACGCTTTCTAATAAGCGAAAGAACTCATAAGTTTTAGACAAAACTCACTGGTACACTTTGAAAATTTGTACCGCTTTTATGAACATCTTTTTTTGTATTGCTTATTGTTGTCAACATCCATGCATCATAAAGAGTGGCACTCTTTCTTAATGGTTCTTCGTTCTGTATTCTAATTTTTTTGATTAGTATTGTTTTTATTCTTAGGATATTTCAGGATTTCTTTGATGTCCCCAGTGACCCCTACCCTATACATTACTATATTTATCTCTTCCTCTCTCTACCCCACTCAATGTTCACCATTGTTAATGTTTGTTTTACCCCGAATTAGGTTAAAATACAAATTAAAAATCGAGAAGAAAATAATCAAGAATCACAACTATATATAGTAATGTCTTTACAACGCTGAACTGTTCCAACAGTTTTGTCTAAGATTGTAGATGTCTACAGACTGTTAATACGAGTAAAGGATTGACGACGATAAACTGTGAAATCGCCGATTGGCAATCACTCTGACATTATATCAGTTTTATAATCTCGACTTTTTATAATCTCGACTTTTTTAATTTTCCCTTTGAGGAATGTTCATAACGACGAAATATTCCGTCTTGTTCGTGATTATTATCTTAGTCATTGCAGGAAGTCTGTCTTCGACTGCACGAATACATTTGACAATTTAATAGTTTCCGTTTGAAAAAGATTACAATAGAGTGAAAGGGCAGTTCCCTGATTGATAGTACATTGCGTGTTTCTTGAAGATTTAGCTAGAAAATAATGAATGGTTAATAAAATAACCACGTCTACTTTACTCTTTAATACCTTTTAAGCTTGTAGAGATAAAGCTACCAGGAAGTGAGTGAGAGTAATAGTACTGTAGGGAATGAACAATATGATTGTTTGCATGTGACGTGGTAAGGTATACACTCTAGAAAGAACTTCATTGCAAATAGTATGGTGTGAACAAAATGGCAAAGACGTTAGCAAAGGCATTATGATAGAAAGATTTAAAGATTGTATTTCTCTTATATTTTAACTTTTGTCTGTCACATTTATCTTTTTAATAGTATAGTGCATAGCGAAATATATCGTCATTTTCGTGGGTGTACCGTGAACGATATTCTGTTTTGGACAGTACAAATAAGCTGCAAGTTTATTATTTAGCAGTTTGTCTCGAAATATTTCGAAGAAGCTCTCGGAGGCTAATCTTTAATAGTGTTTAAGTTGGTAAACAGCAAAAAGTAGAAAGCCGACATAATAAGCAAAATCTGTCTACCTACTGGGGATCATAGACCACGAGGCCCTGGGTTCAAGCCTGGGTTGGGTATATCAAGGCCGTGGAAAGCCGATTGTGTTTATAATAAGGATGCTACAGGGGATTCTATCAATATACGCATGATAATTTCCAGGTTAAACTTGATTTGCTTTTTATTATTCTAAGAAAAAAAAGGGCAAAGAAAGTAACCTAATTGTGAATACAATGGTGTGCAAAAGATTGCAAAGACATTGGAACATTGATGGCAATAATATACTCATGATTTGCGGTTAGAACTTTATCATTATGATTCTTGATTACTGTTTTTTTTCTCTACTTTGAAGCTTTTGGACATTAACCATGACGAAATATTTCGCCAATTTTGTGGTAATCATTTAAGCAGTTGGATGAATTCATGTGGACTGTACTAATTATTTCAACAGTTTAAATTTATTTGCATCTGTTTTGCACATAGAAAAAAATAATGTTGATGAGGAACATTAGCAAAAACTTGAAGATGATGACAAAACTGATGATTTTGATTCACTTTGATGCTTAAATTTGCTTGCATCAGATGTGGGGGTTGGGAAGTACTATTGAATACAAAACAACAGCGTATAGTAGGACATCAAGGCACAAGAAAACTAGGGTCTTTGTGGTAACACTCTTTGTTCACTACACTCTGAAAAAGATATGGCCAAATTTGACCATGACATGGTCAACTATGCACCAATCTAACGATGTTCAACATTAAACAACATTCTTTTTTAGAGTGTTGTCACCGAAAGAGGGCTCAGTCCCTATTGAATGTTAGTTCCCCTTCCTCAAACGGGATTTCGGGGTCCTTCCTACGGCACTGAATTTGGAGAGAAAAAAATTGAGAATACGATTACTTGTTGTTGCTGTGACTTCGGTCTAGACTAAATGTCTCGCCTTTAAGCTTCGCGACAACCTAGTCTGTCATAGTCAATTCTTCAGTCTAAAATTCTGGATCCTAGCCATGATGTTCAATTATCTTTGTGGTCGCGGTGTATATCTATTTGAATAGTTGCAGGTAACTTTAAACTGCACAAAAGTGGAAATTAATGGGACAATTTCTAAGTATTGAGATGTTATTCGCTATATCAGTTGAAGTACGGGGCACTGTTAGAGCTTTTTCTCAACAAAGATATATTTCAGGAAAATGAAATCGACTACTTACATTCATTCAAAATATGTTTTCTGTGGTAGATGAACAAGATATGAATCGTTAGTCTTCACTATATATGTTCACATTTCTATTTGTATTGCTAACTAATGAAAAATAAAAAACTTGCATGTCAAACCACATGCTGGTTAGCATTTAAAGAGAAATGTACAGAGCGGTTGATCAGCACCAGCTTACATTGTTAAGAACTAGGTCACATTCACGATGTCAATACCAAAATTACATTTAATTAGTTGGATACGTCGGAACATTACATCTAGTAGAATATTCTATGAACGCGTATAGACAGCAATATGTCAATTATTACATATAAACATATGAAAAGCAAAACATCTCATCAACTTGAAACTGATGCAAGTTTGGGATATTTGTCCTACATAATTCTTTGCTTTTCATCTTCTGCTACGATACCTCCAAAAAAATGAGCCAAAATTTGCAAAGTTGTAACTACACCCCACTGAAAATCTAGCTCGAAAAAATATTTAATATTTATTTTAATATATTTAATTAATGACACTCAAATTTCCGTAGAACTCTCTTTGTATATACAAAGTTATGACCTTAATGAACTGAAATATCAAAGGAACCACAGAAAACAGAGACGTTGGCATTTTTATTAGTATTACCAGAGTTATCGATAATTTGGACAGAAACTCGTTCAGTTTGCACCAAAAATTTACATTTTAGGATGAAACATATTAAGGTTTGGAACAAAATCTACAACTTAAGAAGCAAACCATTCAATTTTGGAACAAGATAGGGCTCGGGAATGAACGTTTTAATAAGATGTATTATGCCCCTCCCCCCCCCTTTCCCCCCCCCCCCCAAAAAAAAAGAAGCTAGATACGCCTTCAAAATGAATATCCCCAAATAATTAATATATTCTATTCAATAGGGATTATTCTCATTTTGTGGAAATTGGGAAGGAATGATAAAAGATCTAAGGATTACTTTTTCAATACCAAATTTGTAGAACATTTGATGAAAAATCGGACATTTTGTGTTCATTTTGGTCAAAAATATGGTTAAACGTTTTTGTTTTTGGCGAATTTGCAGTCAGAAAAGGGAAGGTCAGTCAAAAGCAGGTAGATTATGAATCTTAAAATGTCGATCGACGCCACTGGAATGAAAATGAATTTTATCCAATGGATGAGAATTACCACCAGTAGTTAAGCATGCTAAAAAAGGCCACATGGTGGATGTAATGTTTATCATACTGAATCTAACATTCTTGTGTCAAGTTAGATCCGACACTTACATCTGAGATAATAAAAACTATATACAACAAAATCATATAGTATAGTCACTGTAGAAGCCTATTCTTAATTTTAAGACAAAATGTCAAATTTAATAGAACCAAATACTTACTCTCAATGATATAGCCGACATGACAAAAATTAATTCATTTTCATTACTCCACGGAGCAGCAAACACTGATTAACGTTTCTACGTCGATTTATATTATTTCACCTACAAAATTGTAAGGGTACCTTGAACTACAAAATTGTATATCCAGACAAGTCCCCGGTTGGATAAAGTAGGTGAATCAAGGGAGCTGTTATTTAGCTCCCTGGTAAATGCCAAAGGTTTTGTTTACAGCGAAAGAATTTAATAATTCTGCCCACGCGTTTCAAGGTCATACCTGCTGCTTACCTACGATATCTACAAAGGTAGCATATCTTTGCAAGCTGATAACTGACAATATCATCTTTGAGTGACATCTTCAATTTAAATGCAGGACAATAAGACCTTTAGTACTAAAAACATGTACGCCCGTATCTCCAAGAAATTGTTTTCTTCAATTTTTCTGCAGTGCTATTTCGGGCACTTTTATACCCATCAAAGAATTATGGTTGTTTGTTTCACTATTAGGTAACCTGCTGTTTAGAGGTGAAATTAACCCAGCAAGTCGCGCAGCACACGCCTCAATCCCTCTCAATGTCATCTCAATGTCATTTTGTTTTTTTGTCTTCTTTCCCTTCTGGAATAAACCGTACACGGTGTTACGGGTCATCATTGAACAATTGATTTCAAATGATAATCTGCAACGTACCTGGAATCTGGATCCAGTATTGTAGCTTTTAAATGAAGACTGACATGTAAATGTTTGTCGTACCGTACTTATCCATAAACTAAATTCCTTGGTGTTAAATTAATTCGAATTTAACATGGGCTCCAATTATTTCCAATTTCCACTTATTTGCTAAAGTTGTCAGTATCTTTTCAAAACTCAAAGATATTTCTTCTTTTGTACTATTGAAACTATACTGCACACTTACATTTTCGATCTTTCATATTGTGCACTCACCTTGGGCAATGCTGCATCTTCCCGGCTACAAAGATGACATATTCTCCAAAAGAGATCAATCATTTCTAAAACTCCTTTCAACTCTCATAGTATAAATCTCTTTAAAAGAAACTATTTGACCATCTTAGATTTAATTACCCTACAAACTGACAAAACTCAAATTTTGTCTACCGCTATTTAAAGGATTAGTTCAATAATGATGCATATTTATCTTATATGAAAGAGAACTCCAAATGAAACAAAATGGTGAAGAAAGCATTCAAAAATCTTATTTCGTTAAGGAGATATTTAAATTTAAATTTTGTTATGATTTATGTAGAAGCGACTGAAATCAGACTAGTTGTAATGTCATAGCCTCAGATTCCTCAAAGTCTTTATGTATTCAATCATATTTTGTCCTGCGACTTTGTGGCTTAAAAACCATGGGATATGTCACAAAAGTAATAAAACTGAATCTAGGAAGGGTATTTATAATATACCACCTGAAGAAAGTTTGAGGAATGTAATTCAAATAGTGTACAAATTAAATACACTTTTTTTTTAATACATAAAGACTTTGAGGAATCTGAGGCTGTGAAATAACAACTAGTCTGATTTCAGTTGTTTTTACATAAATGATACTAAACTTTAAACTGAAATATCTCCATAACGGAATAAGATTTTTGAACGCTTTCTTCACCATTTTGTTTCTTTTAAAGTTCTCTTTCATATAAGATGAACATGTTGACCACTCAAGTAATCCTTTAGATAGACCTAACACCTTCAATGGTTTCTTTATACCTAAAACTTACGTATGCGTGACTACAACAATCGCAACGCCCTTGTGGAAAGCTCCCTTTAGCTTCAACCATTGTAAATTCTTAATATTTCAGACCTATATGTTCGCTTTGAATATATAGTTGTTAATAAACTTTGTGAAATAAAATAAAATGAACACACTGCATGCTGCTACTGGTGACCAAAACATGCAACTTGAAGAATCATGCAAGCTCCTTAAAATACGTTGTAATAATGCATTAAAGGCAGCGAAGCACCCGCAACTAACTATGACACTTTCATTTTCATTCTCGTTAAGAAGAAACATGCATGTCCTATCTATCACTTTCCAAGATTATTTTTCTAAAGATTTATATTGGTTTTGGAATATCAATTAATTACACTATTAACGTCTCAATCACAACAACATTTATAGCAAAATACATGTGCTAAGTAAAGAACAGTAAGGCTGTAAGGTAAGGCTGGAAACAAGGCGTAAACTTTCTGATACATCTTGTTCAATCATTATTCACAATCACTCATGTACTGTTACTACAATCAGGGTCAAAAGTCATTGCACTTTTCCACCTTACACCCTATTCAATGTTTGGATACAAGTTGGACAGGAATGATTTCGGTAATATCTCTGCAACATTGAACAAGGGTATTAGGGGAAGGAAAAAAAATGTCAAGTATTTTTGTTCGGGATTGTAGAGACTGAAAGAATAGAACGCATTGTTATCTCGGTTCGGGAAACTGTGTTTTCAGCTCCCCGAACTGTTCATATCCCTTTTCTAAGTGTTGGTTTTCAGCCTTCTGCTGTAAATAATCTTGTGAAATCTTAGACCAATAAAGAGTCATATTTTGGCACATCGGGCCATTGTTCTCAATATGGGTACATGTGGGATTAAGATCTGCCAGTCTGCCCAGAACGAAAATACATACTTTACCATGAAGCTTAATCTGTTTAGTTTGTAGCTCAATAGTTGTATTTGTTTGCAGTTCCCTGGTATTCTAACCTGATAACTTGATAAAGCACGTATATACCTATGAATGAATACAACATGATTGTAATAAATTGATACTTCCTGCTACCTGGCTAAGATTCTATAACTAACAATTAAACGCCCGTTAGTCGTATATTTCTTCATCAAATACTTCACGTCGACCTTGCAATCATAAACAAAAGGTTCTACTTCGAAGCCTTTACGGTTCTATAGCTTGTCACGTATTTGGAACTCAATATGGTTCTTTAAGGAACTGTAGATATGGTTCCCCATGGAACCTTACCTCCCCGAATCCAAGGCACGGATCCAAGATTCTCCGTGGAACCTTTTACGGGTTCTATAGCTTGTCACGAATTTGGAACCAACTTAGGTTCTCAGGGAAGCGTCAATATAGGTTCCCCATGGACCTCAAAACCACAGGAAATACGTTCTCCATGAAACCTTTGGGGGTTCTTTTGCTTGAAGAAAGCAGAAAAACATGAGAGAGTGAAGTCAGTGTGGACGGTGGATGGAAGAATTTTGGCTATTGTTACTAATAAGTGAAACTAAGCGAAGAATAAGAACACAAGGTGAACTTCAATCACTATAATTTTGTTCATGTTCAGATGTTACGATGTCTGTATCGCATCAGGTTGATGGATACTCATTCCATGCTAGCAACTTCAAAGCTGTGCATTTTTAATTTTCTTTGTTGTAAACAATTTGTTTTGTTGAAAAGGATTCTAGCTGCCAAACCAGCCCTTGAGTCTCGCTAATCTTGTAAGACTTTCTTTTTCTTTTCCATAAGTTACTTTGAAGCTTCTTCTTCTTCTTTTTTTGTTATTTTCATTCATGCCCAACCGACAAGTACCAAATAGTCAGGTTCTTAGTGAACCTGATGACGGTTATCCTGCTAATGAGGATAATCCTGCTCTTGAAAATATTGATACAGATGTTCATTTTTACAATTCTTTAACTACCCAAAATTGTTGTAGTTATCATGATGTCAACGAACCTAACTCTAAATCCGGTAACGAATTCTTTTCACTACTCCACGTTAGTTTAAGGAGTTTAGGTAAAAATTTTGACAATTTGTATACTTTAGTAAACTCGCTCCAGAACAATTTTACTTGTATTGGTGTATCTGAAACCTGGATAAAAGACAATACCCTACACAGATCTCTTTCAAATCTCTCGCTATTTATTCTTATTAAGATCACGTTTAAATATGCGTGGTGTAGTCGTTGGCTTGTAAAAAATGCTTGTGCTTATCAAATCAGGGATGATCTTACTGTTTTCAAAGAGGGTTGTTACGAGTCACTGTTCATTGAAATTGAAAAACCGGGAGAAATCAATAGTACCTTGATTGGTATCATTTATTGGCCTATTGACCGTCCTACCGGAACTTCAACACAATTACAATCATCATCATTGCTTAACAATATTTTTACGAATGCTACTGATAAGATTTCTTTGAGCAGTGTTCTATTGCATGATATTTTTGACCATTTCCCGGTCTTTCGTCTAACTTCTCATAAATTTACTCCACATGGTAAAACGAAAAGATTAAAACAAAATATGTCTCGAGCAAATTTAGATAGATTTATTGATATTCTTTCTTTGGAAATCTTGGAGTGACTTTTTTTTACTAATTCGTTTTTTTGACAATTCGTACCATAGTTTCATTTCTATTTATTCCAAACATTACAATAACTGCTTCCCATTGGTGAAAGTCAATAAGCACTCACCAAAAAATTGATTGCTGTACTCATATCGTGAGTTCATGTCGCACTAAAGACACACTTTACAAAACGTACATCAATAGAGTAATACAAGAAAATTGTCTTTCTTACCCACGTGACATTTCTAATGCTTTTAGTGATTACTTTATACATATTGGACCAAATTTTACTCGTAATATCCCGGATGGTGCACAAAATCCGATTGATTATATGCCTCAAGCTAACACTAGTTCTTTCTTTATGATGCCTACAGATGAAAAGGAGGTTTTAAACTGTACTTTAAAATTAAAACATTTTAGCTGTAGTTATGACGATATTAGTCCTAAAGTTGTTAAATGATCTGGTTTTGCCTCTTATGCATATTATCAATTGTTTATTTATTCAGGAGATTGTCCTCTCTGGTTTAAAGATAGCTCGTGTAGTTTCAGAATTTGAGAGTGGTACTTGTGAGAGCGTTAGTAATTATAGACCTATATCCGTCTTACCTTGTTTTTCATAGATTTTTGAAAAACGTTTTTAATCGTTTATATTCCTTTTTAATGAAACATTCTTTATCATATGATTATCAGTTTGGTTTTAGGCCTCAAGGAGACATATCTCAGGCTATTTTAAGTCTGGTAGATTATGTTTAATAATTTCTTTAAAAATAAGTGTTTAGCTGCTGAATATTTTTATATCTTTTCAAGGCTCTTGATACGCTTGACCATTCAATTCTTTAAACAAGCTTGATAATTATGTTATTAGGGGGGTTGCATCATCTTGGTTTGGTAGTTATATTCATAACAGATTTTAATATATTTCATTAACGGTGTTCATTCTTCCAAGCAGACTATTCACTGCGGTGTTCCCAGGGTTGTATTCTTGGATCCCTATTGTTCTTAATTTATATAAACGATCTCCCAAACGTTACTTCCAAACTTCATAAAGGCCACGACATAAATACTTTAGTCAACGATATTATAATTGAAATCCCAAAATTACTTCTTGGTTTAGGTCCAATAAACTTCACCTAAATGCCAAAAAATCTACCACCATTATTTTTCATTCTAAACAAAAACAAATCATCAAACATAATCATGCTAAATTACTTCCATTCCCCGTTTGTCTCTAACAAGTAGTCAACATTATGTTAAATATTCTGCTATTGTAAATTGAAATTCCCTAGCCACTTAATTTAACGCTATTAGCAGATTAAAAAGTTATCCTCATCCAAACGTAAAGTAATACATTACCTTCTTTGTAATAGAATCCTTTAATTTTGTGTTTTGTTTGCATGTATCATCGGGCAGTATCTATGTAATATTTTTTTTCTATTCCCCATTTTTTTTGAAAAATGTTATTTTTCACACTTGTATTATTATGTTTATGTGTAATTTGTAAAGGGGTTACCTCTCTTACAAGTTTTTTTGAGCTTTTTGAGGATCCCGTCAACCATGTAAAGCTTTATCTGTATATATTTGTATTCTGTAAGTAATAGAAATGGTTGAAATAAAGTTGTACAAACAAACAAACAAACATATATGTTCATATTCTTCATATATATTTTATATTCAAAATTATGGGACTAAACAATTTCCATCCATCATGTGTTAAGGTAAGGTACATCTTTTTGACTATAATTAAAGGAATATTCCTGTGAATTTTATATATATGATAGAGAACAAGTGAATATATATATATATATATATATATATATATATATATATATATATATATATATATATATATATATATATATATATATATATATATATATATATATATATATATATATATATATATATATATATATATATATATATATACATATATGTGTATATATATATATGTATATATATATATATATATATATATATATATATATATATATATATATATATATATATATATATATATATATATATATATATATATATATATATATATATATATATATATATATATATATATATATATATATATATATATATATATATATATATATATATATATATATATATATATATATATATATATATATATATATATATATATATATATATATATATATATATATATTATATATATATATATATTTGATCCGCTCTATTTGTACAACTCATAAACTTTGATAAAGGATTATATCCTTCAGCTAAATCAGGTTTACCAAGAATCTTAACGAAAGTCAAATACATGTCATTGCTTCAAATAGAGGTTATGAGCAAATTTAGCAATGTAAACACCTGCAAGTTATAATCCGTTGTAATTTGATTTGAAATGAAAAACGACTTGATAATTTTAATCTTGTCAACTTTATCAAATTGTTCAGTAATGCAATAAATGATAACGTTGTTTTGCATAAACAATGTCTTAACAGCATTGCAAGTCTTCTTGTAAAAGCTATTTCATGAACAGAGGAACTTACTTCACCGTATGTCACGCAAATGAAATGTTGTTTCTGATAATTAGAAGATGACTTGTTGGACAATTCATACCTAAGCCAACATCTATTGTTTAAAAATGATTAAAACAATCATATCACCTCGTCAGAATCCTTTAGAATTTGACATTCTTTGGACATTTTCAGACCTAAATGTAAAAGAAAAGATATAAATTCGGGATGTGAGCAGTTGGTTTTGCTCACCAGAACATTTTCTATGTTTATATTTCGTAATCAAATACATGATACAGTATATCAACATGACAGGAAGCACTAGGTTTTTGACTAAAATAGGAAATACTAGTGCTAATGTTAAAAATAAGTATTGCTGTCATTTGAAACTAAATATATTTTCTTCAATTTCACCAGTGCAAACCTTTTGTTTAGTAAATTAAAGAAAACATTTATTAGTCTCCGTTTACAAGCTTAAATTCATTGTCCACAATAAGGCCCCATAACTTGAAATAATAAATATAGTTTGTACTGATATGCACCATAAACCTCATTCGTTAGAATTATAATGTACACGCTCACATCTTAAACGAAGTACAAAAAATATACATAACGCTTTTACATAACAGATGAATATTAAAAAAAGAAAACAGTTTTAACTTCCGTTCACTGCGCATGCCTAATCTACTAGCAGGAGATTTCCTGATTGCTGATCCGGCTGTCTGGCAGCATGCCTATTAATAGGAACTTTTATAACACACTAGAATACTGAAGTCATGTAGCCATGTTGTTTTGATGTTACGAAAAATTGTCAGTTTTCAATTTATGTATTTGAAATATTAAAGACATTGTGTTGAAAAACATTTGAATTTTCAAATTGGCTGTTTCGCGCCAAAAAGCTTAGCTGTATTGTCTATTATTTCTAATATTTCGAGAACGGCATGGTAAAATATCAAATGGGACAGGAAAAGTTTTAGCCATGGCAGTAATAAAGTATTTACATAACTTTTAGGTTTCCCAAGCAAAATATTTTCCCCAGACGTATTTGAATTTTAAAATTTGTAACATTGCATAAGTCTTTACCGTTAGGATAGCAAAGGATCATGGAAAATATCACAAAATGGTGGCTTCCATGTAGCAACTTGTTCCCATTTATAAGAAAATTTATGTTCCCATTAATAGGCATGCTGCCGGACTGTCAGGGGAGTAAATTAAGTTACATCGTTACTGACAGATCTCATTTAAAAATTTATTTAATGAAGCTCCACCGTTGGCCGCGAAGATGGATTGTTGTTTCTGATAATTAGAATATGACTTGTTGAAAAAGCCACACCTAAAAAAACATTCTATTGAGGGATTTCATCACGTGACTGTAAGTCATCTGAAGGCCATTTTGCAGGGCAGAGGTGTCGTTGCATTTAACGCGTCTTCACACGGCCCAGTCACACCATACGTACAATAAATATACTACAAACTAAACTACCAGTACCAGTTCAGCGAATTTTTTTACTTACAATTTTTGTTTTTTGATTTTACTTCATATTTTCTTCATATATACTTCAAGTTTTATATATTCACCGGGTATACAAAGAGTAAGTTTGACGTTAACGCCCAGCTGATTGTTCGTTGTACTCAGACAAAGCCTACATACCTGATACCTGAATCCTAGTGTGTACCGTAGGTTGAAAAGAAAAGTGTTGCGTCGTACAGCAGAAACCCACTTCGAACGTCGATCATAATCAAATGGAAATCTAGAATATGTCTTTTTATTCTACATCATTTATCTATAAGTGCAACAAACGGCATAGCAAGATTCCGGCATAATCATCTTACAAACATAATCTTATATAAGAACATGCAAATGTACGTAAGTTTAATTAAATGTACAACAGATAGTGTTTTTCCCCGACAAAATAGCGATAGGTAAACAAAGTCATGTGACCTCATGACGTCAGCTAAAACACCCATATTGTTTGAAAATCGTTAAAAAATCATATCATCTCATCTGAATCCTTAGAACATGTAGAATTTTACATTCTTTGGAAATTTTTAGGTCTTAATGTGAACAAAAATATGTGAATTTTTGATGTGAGTAGGTGTTTTTTGTTCGCCAGGTCATTTTCGAACTTAATTCTGTTTTTGAAATGCTTTGTTCGCCAGGTCATTTTCGAACTTAATTCTTTTTTTGAAATGCCTAAAATTTTCTTCCAAATTGGTTTGAAGAAGAAAAAAAACAGGTAACTCAACAATTAGTTGAAAATTACATTCTAAGGTCATTAATGGATGACTATTAAAGGTCTATATACGTGTATATTTCAACAGCTGATGATCATTAGCTTTAAGTTCCAGGTTTAATTGGCACTTGCAATTTCGAAAGAAACATTTTTTGTTTTTGAAGCTTGGCTTACCGTATACTTATGAATATAAAAGTATGCAATATTTGTAATATATTATTAGAAGTAAGTTCGAAAATTGCCTCCAAAATTGTTGTTTTATTCTTTCCCTAACTTTCAAGTTTCAGCTGACTTTCATGAAAACATTATACATGTCATAGCAATTGAACTTATGTTGCCGCTACAAATTCATTTAGAAACATCGAATTACTTTTAACGCCTTTTCCATTTTTGAATTGATATCCATGACTATTTCCTGGAGCAGACGCATACATTATCTTTGATATACTGTGACAATTATCAACTTTGTTATTTGGGGGAAAAGCAATTGTAAATTGGCCAGCTGCAAACCTAAGATGTTACGAAACATAAGATCGTTAATGTTTCTGTCGAATTTATCAAGAATTTTTATATTTACATTAACGATAATTCACTTATAAGGTATTTCTAGGCATTAGCTTATGTATCTTCAATTATTTAACTTAAAAAGTCCTCTTATAGACCTAATGCCTTCTTATTTTGTTAAATATGGCATCTCGTCTCAAAAAATTGCTTGATCATACCGTGTGACGTTACTTCCGCTGTGGTAATTGATTGGCTTGTAATTAAAAATACTTCGATCAATCACAAACGTTGTATTCTATTGTATTTGTATTTCCACGTTTACAGACATAACTTTAATTTCCTCGCGCACACATTTGACGTTTCAATATAGTGTACCATATTGCAAAATTCAGTGTACCATATTGCAAAATTTCTAAACGGTTTTCCTCATTTACTTATTTTGTTCAAAATTAGTACTTAGATTTAAAACGGTAAGAGATTCAAATAATTATATTTTTTGGAAAATGTAGACTCTGACACAAAAAGCACAGCTTTAATTGCCCGTGTAGCTAGTCGTCGGACTATTTCACTTCTTTTGCAGAAAATATCGAGAAATAGAAATTTCGTTTTTCTTTTGAAGCAATTAAAACTAACTTTAAGAAAAAATTGCTAGTGACTTTTTTTCATTATCGAAAATTGGTCGATATGGATGAAATGATATAATACAGTAAAATGATTATTTCTTCTTTTTTTAGTCTTTGTACATGAAAAAGTGGCTAGTTACGTCACTGGTTGTAAAAACAGCTCGTACAAGTTCGAACTGAAATCAACTAAGAAAAGAATAATCAGTGTACTAAACCTTATCTTTAATATGCTACAGTTTTTTAAATCAACTACAATTCGAATCATTTCAAACCGAACCAGTTCTAAATCTCACCTGAATTTTATACTCATCAGTCAGTCAGGGAGAATTCTGGACTTTTAATATAATAAGAAAATACACCAAAACTTGGAGCTTCGTATTCATTAAGTTCCATGGAGGCCGCCATTTTAACTTGTGATAACGTTATATCAATGGGATTTTTACTAAGAGAACGGTAGTATTTGTGTAATGTAACGTATGATGCATGTATACGGTATCAGCGATGACTTAAGCCAACACAGAATCATGTGTCGAGAGAGCTGTTTAAAAGACGACCTGTCAACGGAAGTCTTTTGTTATCTTTATTGCGAAGTCCACGATGAAATTGAAAAGTCCGGCGGTCAAATCAATGAATATTCATTTGATATCCGTTTTTCCTTTCAAAAATATCCTCCCGCGTTCTCATTAAAAATCCCCATTGACTTAACGCTATCACTATAGTTAAAATGGCAGCCTCTTGCTCGCAATATTGAGATGAACAAGCACCCACAGGCAAGAACGAAGACTTCCTTTTACAGTAAGTTGAATGTACAAATTATTAAGTGACCCAATTTACAATAACTTTGGATTATCCTTGATGACACAGTGGGACAACAGCCATTACCCATTTCGAGTTTAATTCTCCCAGCAAGACAATTTAAAAGCTCTGCTCTTGATATTTAAAAGATGTCCTTAGAAACACAATATAACTTACTTAGGTACTTCTTGTGGCTACCATTTATTCTCTTGAGTTTGATATAAACCCATTATTTTCATACCATGCAGCCTGTAGTAAAAAGTTTAAAACGTAATGATAGTATAATTATATTTCTCATGGGTTTATTTTGTTCATTGTTGTGCATTTTAGGAAATATTGAATATCTGAGCAAAAAATTGTTTACGTGAACAAGACTGCGCGTCAAGAAAGATTAATTTGAAAATATATCCTGTCATTAGTAGTAAGTGGAATGTATTTTGATTGTTTATTTTGTTTTATAATCAAAAGGTCATTGTCCATAAATGATGACGTCAGTGAGTGTACGGCCTTCAGTAATAAGAACTTTGTATGGCAGATATACTGGCATCAACTATTTTAGGATTCGTATTTGTATAACCTCAAATGGTGCAACAGATCTAGGACTAATCTATTGGTGAGCTATTTTTTCTGAGCATGAGGTGCATGGGCAAGGATCGCTGAAGGTATTTTGTTAAATCAACTTCCAGTTCAAATCATCTCAAACTGAACCAGTTCCAAATCTCACTTGAATTTCATACTCATCAGTGCCCGCAATATTGAGATGAACAAGCACCCACAGAAAAGAAGACTTCCTTTTACAGTAAGTCTGTAAGTTGAATGTACAAATTATTAAGTGGCTCAATTTACGATAACTTTGGATTATCCTTGATGACACAGTGGAGACGACAGCCATTACCCATTTCGAGTTGAATTCTCCCAGCAAGACAATTTAAAAGCTCTGCTCTTGATATTTAAAAGATGTCTCTAGACAGTTAGAAACACAAGATTACTTATTTAGGTACTTCTTGTGGCTACTATTTTCTCTTGAGTTTGATATAAACCCATTATTCTCAAAGTATGCGGCATGTAGTGAAGATTTAAAACGTAATGGTAGTATAATTGTATTCCTCATGCAGTCATGGGTTGATTTTGTTCAATTTTTTGCATTGTAGCAAATATTGAATATCTGAGCAAAAAATTGTTTACGTGAATGTGATTGTGTGTCAAGAAAGATTGATATGAAAACATATCCTGTCATTCTGTCATTAGTATACGTAAGTGGAATATATTTTGAAAATTTATTTTTGCTTAATAATCAAAAGGTCATTATCCATAAATAATGACGTCAGTGAGTGTACGGCCTTCAGTAATAAGAACTTTGTATGGCAGATGTACTGGCATCAATTACCTTAAGAATCGTACTTGTATAAGATTAAGTAGTACAACAGATCTTGGACTAATTTATTGGCCAAGTACTATTGCCGAGCATGGAGTGGGCATGTGAGGGAGGATTACATTCTCCAGCTGTCCAGCAAGGCATTATATTACCTGCTAAATTCTGATAAGACAGGTGGTCATACCACTTCCGTAGTTTAGTTAAAAACGGTCATACACCGTGTAACCAGCACAATTAAGATACTTTTTTGGATATTTTTTGTATTGTAGAAGAGGTATGTTATTTGATTAATACATCACACAGTCACATGCCATTGGGGAGTTTTTCAACAGAGGTCCATTTCAATAGGTGTCTGTACTTAATGGGAGGAGGGTTCTTTATCATTAATCAATTACTGTATGCCATTTGGATGATCTGGGCCAAGCATCAGGCAGTAATTCTCCTTCACAAAGTGGATGGGGGAGGCGGATAGGGACATGGGGCCATATTTTTCCTTCACAAAAACACCTTTATGTATTTGTTTAGAATCATGTTGGAAAGTGGGGGTGGGGGTCAAGTGTCCTCCCCAGGAATGACAGCCTCATCAAGCAGAACCTTAATTAATTCCATTTCTGATAATAAATGACACCTAAAAATACACATATCTTTTATTACGCAATATACAACGATGCTCTTACCAAGGATGTGTGTGTGTGTGTGTGTTCATTCAGCTTACCGACATCTCCACCAAGTCGATATATAACTAAAAGTGCACAACATTGCACGTACTGAAGCAATACAATCATCCTATCAATACTGTTGGGGCAATCACCACAGGCTGCACGGTAAATGAGTGTATTTAAGACTCCAGAGAATGAATGGTAGATAAAAAGTTCATTAGGTAAAGATGCTGCTCTTTAAAGAAACTCTTTGAAGTATACTCGTGATACCTAGAAAATTCTGTCGCATTTATTGCTTTTAGGGCAAGGCAGAATAATTCGAGGACAAGATCTTTTGGAATAAGCGTATACTAAGCTTCTAGAAGATGGTTTTTAATACGTATATTGAATTAAGATTACCATGTGTTATCAAAATTTTCGAAGAAATCTTGAAATGTCTGCAAATACCTTATGATGATGACGCAATAGTCATCAGTCTAAATGTAAAATTGCATTATAAATTCTGACGAAAATGCTAATAACTTATTATGGTTTGGAGCTGATCAATTTATAATTGGTTCCCAAAAAAAAAAAAAAAAAAAAATAAATATTGTTTATCGATGATAATTTATGCAAATAATCTAAGAGATAGTCATAAAATCAAATAAAAACTGGAAAAGGCGATAAAATGTGCATCAAAAAGAAACTGGTTTGTTACATAATTGTTACGACATTTCATTGCGAAATTATCTTTTTGATGTTTTGTCTTTCAAGGGCATCTATCTTTGTAAATACTAGCTCGTTGCAGATACCTCTTGACAGATTGTTAACAAACTTGCTTCTATGCAATAGATACCAATGGGATTTCCACTTGTATTAATACCAGTTTTGAATGTCTTACTTAAGAGACTTGAAAAGAACTCGCAAAAAGGTTCTTAACACGTTACGAAATGACGATATGCTAAAGTTGATATTCTCCTTAAGAGCAGTATCAAAGCACGTCCTAATGTAGATTGATTTTTCAGAAGCCAAATTTGAAAAACAGATGTTTTTTTCAGACTTGTATGGCAGCAAGAAAAATTATTTGACTTTCTTTGAAAGGTTGGCCCTTTTTTCCCTAAATTTGGCATTTTCAGACTTGTTTGGCCACAACAAATATTATTTGGCTTTTTCTGAAAATTTGTTTTTTTTATGGATTAGTTGAGACTATTTTTGGTTTTCTGTCGAAATTCTTAAATGAAGAATAAAATGAGATTAAATAATTTTCTGCAGCGGCTTAATGTTTTGGAATTCCTTGCTTTCGGACGCGCGTTATGCTACCCCTATATTAGGCAATTTGAATGATCGCTAAAATCTCACTTGTTTTCTTCAACTTGACATCAATTCTTTACTCCATATCTTTTTGATTTGTGATTTGCAACCTCCTCGAACGCATTGCAACCTTTGGAAAAGCGCTATGTACATATAGACATATATGCCATTTAAAGTACGTGCTGACGCGCAGGTGTTACTTGGCATGTTGCAGAACTTACATAATACAATTTTTGCTTATCACTATATTTGGCCCTCTGCCCCCCCCTTCCCCCCTCCCCCCCTCTTGCCCCCCACCCATACGCACAAAAAGCCCTTTGGAGCCACCAGCACCAATCCTTTTCAAAATGTAGTTTTTATTGTCTTGATTACACTTTGGGTTTTTATTTAGATTAGTTTGCAGAGTTGGCTTTTTTTATAATCATTTGGCTTTTTCCCTCAGGACGATCTACCAAGATTGTTAGCCATAAATAAAATACACTCACGATTCGTTTATATTTACAGCACGGAAAGTAAAATATTACCAGCATACAGGGAGGTTTTAAATACACAATTTTAATGACGGGGTCGTCGCCTGCGTATTCGGTTATGATAGTAACAATGCTATCACGAAACGCTGCGTACGATCCGGAAGAGAACACATATACACGTGCGTACGGACAGACATAACATCGACAACCAAGTCATTGTCCACGGCCTTTGATAACCAGTTGTAATGCACTGGCGTGTCTACCCAACCCAGCCAACCCAGGTTTAAACCCATGGCTTCGTGGTCTGTAGATATGTATGAATAGGTACCACCTAAGAGCTTAGGTTAGGATAATAGGTTTCAAAACCTTCCTGTATGTTGGGCAATACATAACTTTCTTTACAGCACCGTTTCTGAAGGAATCTGTTTATTAAAGATATCGTAATCAATAAACCACGTGCTTCGCTGGGATATCTAACTTTGAAATATAAACGTTTTTCTGCACTTATTTTCCTACTGGGAGAATTTTTAATTTGCGTAAACTATTACAACACATTGGAATCTTGTGTGACTTACAATCATAGGACAGAATGGCAAACACAGTGCGGCAAATAGGAAAATTTGAAAAATATGAATTCTCATCAAATGTTTACTGGAGAAAAGCGGTACTCTCATGTGTTTAAACTATTTAGAAGTGTATGTTGTAAAATGGCTCAATTTTTTTGAAATCTAAATACTGCAATACTAACACTATATCTATGACAACGACGATGGCGACGACGAAACGATAATGACAATGACAACAACGATGGCGACGACGACGACAGTAACGACAAGGATGATGACGACGACGACGACTAAGAATGTTTTTTCAAACAATATACAAAATGCTTTTATACCGAGCTATTTCATTAAGTCCACAGCGCCTCAAATCAAGTTCTCCGGCTGCTAACGAATCTGCGCACATGAACTTTGACTTGACTGGGCCATGACGATAAGTGAATAGTGTTCAGAGAACTAGGCAGGGGGTGACTGTCCTGCCGTCGGGACCGACAGCTTAACGCCCCCTTCCCCCAGGACGGTGTGCACCATTCAACCATTGCCACTTCTCTCAACAGCTGAATGAGGAGTAGGAGCTGCAGACGAAATGCTTCCGCTTTGATGTTCAGCGTATCTCAATCTGAAGTCAGCAAAAATCCTTCAAGAGGACATAAACGCCAACCGTGCGTAAGAAAAATATGAGAAACAAATCAACTAACAAGGTTGAGTAAGTCTAGCTTTGAAACACTTAAAACTTGGTGCATGTCTGGTGGTGAAGCGTTCAATTTTGTAACGTTTGAGGAAAGGAGTTATTTATAAACATTGTTTTTAGCATAGGAAATACATTGAGATTCAGATCGTGGTTATTTCTTAGATTGATTCTTGCGTTTGGGATTAGTTTATTATTATCAATGGCGACAATATTGTTATTGATTTCATATAGCATTTGTAGACGGGTGTCCTTTCTTCTTGTTTTTAGCAGGGGCCAATCTAATTTATTAAGCATGTTAGTGACACTAGATTTATAAGAGTAGTGCCATACATAACCTGGGTGCTCTCCTTTAAAATGATTCAAGTTTATCTACATGGTGATGGGGGTCCCAGACTGCTGATGCTTACTCAAGTACTGGCCTAACTAGAGCTTTATATGCAGTGGTTTTAACGTCAATGGGATAGTTTGAGAGATTACGTTTTAATAGCTAGCCAAGTATAGAGTTTGCTTTGTTGGTAATGTTGAGTATATGTTTATCCCATCTGAGTTTATTATCAATTTCAACATCTAGATACGGGTAGGAGTTAACATGTTTTAGCAGCTGGTTGCACAGGGTATAAACTGGTGACTTATAGCATTTTTTAGGAGATATTAAAAGGATGTAACATTTAGAGGGGTTAAAATTCATTTGCCATTGTTCAAGTTTATTTAGATCATCTTGGAGGATTTGTTGGATCAGTTGTTCAATACACAAGACAATCATCAGCAGTCTAACCGTGTTGTTTTTTAAGGATGTCATTGATATATAAAATAAAAGGAAGAACAAAGAACCAAAAACAGTACCTTGTGATGCACCAGATAGAACTTGTTTAAGATTTGAAATTTCGTTCTCACAGACAATACGGTGAATGCGGTTGCTGAGGAAGGATGCAAACCAAGCCAGTAGATTTCCATCAATGCCATATGCGGAAAGTTTGGATAACAGGCGTTGGTGTAGAACTTTGTCGAAGGCTTTTGAGAAGTCGAGTATAGCCATAGAGATGATACTATTTTAGTCAATTTGTTTAGAATTATCATTTATTGTTAAAAGAAGTTGTGTTTCAGCTGATCTTTTTGCTCGAAAGCCATGTTGGAGATCAGTTAAGATATTATGCTCATCAAGGAATCTCGTCACATGTGAGTGGATTATAATTTATACGCTCAAGAATTTACTACACACGCAAGTAAGAAAACCGGTCTGTAATGGTAATTAACTGGCTTTAAAAACGCTCATATGTTTGCTTCTTCCGACTTGTTTGGAATGGTACCCTTATCTACAGAGGTTTGGAAGGGATCAGCTCGGATTTTATAAAGGTCTTTCGCATGTGTTTTTAAAAACCATGATAGTATTTGGTCAGGACCTGAGGCTTTGTTTGGGTCTAGGTTTTGCAGTTGCTTTTTGACACCTTCTGGAGTAATTATATGTTGCTTTATTTTGTTGGTGGTAAGTGGTTTAATTACAGTGATTTGAGAGGTATCTTCTGTGAAAATGCTGAAAAACTGGTTGCTTAGAATATTAGCTTTAGTCATACTGTTACTACAGAGTTTACCGTTGTTCATAAGGTCTGTGACACCCACGGAATTACTTTTAAATCTTTTGATGTAGGTCCATAATACCTTGAGGTTTTTAATTAGGAAGTTTTTAAGTTTATTACAAATGAAGTTGTATCTAGCTTCTTTGAGGTTTTACGGACGGATTTCCAAAAGCTTTTATATGTAGTCCAGTCGTGGATTTGTTGAGTTTTCTTAGCTTTTTTAATAAGTTTTTGTGTTTCCTTGTAGAGACCGCGTTGGATATGGGTGAACCAAGGAAGATTAAGTTTAGTTGAGGTGAATTTGTGAGGTGCGCTTTAAAGAAAATCCATTTTTCATCAATATTAATGGATGAGCTATTGAATTTAGAATAATATCGCAGTTAAGTTTTACAGGTCTTATTTCATGCGTTCTGTGTTAGCTTTTTGCCTTAAATAGATTTTACGCTTAAGCAACTTTTTACGAGGAGGGGAGATATTTAGGGTTAGTTCAACAATATCATGGTCACTTACACCGGGTATGACATTAGCTGAATTAACAGCTGATAAATTGTTAGTAAAAACGAAATCAATATTGTTCTAGTAGGTGACTGTACCATTTAAGTGAGGTTGAATAAATCGGCCACTTCAAGAAGAATTTTGGCTGCTTTGAAGGCGGTGTTAGTGCCTGAAATAATGTTTTGGCTCCAGTCAATATTAGTTTGGTTAAAATCACCAGCAAGAATAACATCGTTTTTGTTAGTAATTTTGCCTAACGTTTGGAGTGATTTTCTCAACTCAAGAAGGCTAGTAAGGTCATTGTGTCTGGGCCTGTAAAAAGTTCCTACATCATCATCCTTCTGCTGTGGAGCAAGCGACCACAAGATTGTTCAATGCACAGCGATCTTTGGCAAGTGTGAATATCTGTTCTGCTTAGATGTCTTCATCATACCCTGACATACGTTGAATGTAGTTATCATGAGATGTGCGTGGACGTCCCGGTCTTCTTTTTCTATGAGTTGGAATGTAAAGAGCATATTTTCTAGCAGGCTCCTTCTCTGGGAGACGAAGGATGTGTCCCAAGAATCTCAGTCAGCGATTCCTTACACAGTGGATAAGAGGCTCAGTGCTGGTCATGTCATACATGCTGCCATTTGAGACATGATCTGTCCGTTTGATATTTGGCATAATCCTAAAGCAGAAAGTAGCAAAAGCGTTGATTTGCACTCCGTGCCCTGGGACAACAGCCAGGATTCACATCCGTAGAGTAGAATAGTCACGTAGGTAGTGTAGAATAATTTCATTTTACAGAGATGGGTAGTTGGGGACTTCTCCACAGATGTTCCAGTTTCCAGAAAGTACACCATGTCAATGTCATTTTGGAACCAAGATAGTTGAAATCTGAAACATGGTTGATGGGTTCACCGTATACTTGAAGTGTTGGATGGGGATGGCAGATAACAGTCATATACTCAGTCTTGGATAAACTTATTACGAGGCCAAGATGTTATGCTGCGGTTGCAGTTTTTGTCAGCTGGACCTGTGCTCGAGGGAATAGTGGATTCAAACAATTCAAAGCAATGTCATCAGCAAAATCCAAGTCGTTTAATGCTTTAAGTGGATAACGACTAAAGCGACGAGAATGTGTTGCAGCTCCTGAGTCAAGATCAGAGGTGACCTTCTTTAGTAGAAAGTCTAATAACACTATGAAAAGGAATGGAGCCATAACATCACCCTATAGAACTCCGGTGGAGACATCAAAAGAATCAGAAATGTTGCCATCTACCATTAGTACACTTTTTGAGTTGCTGTAAAGTGCGCTTATGGCGTTGACCACAGCTTCTGGTTTTCCATAATGTCGTTGTACATTGAACATAACCTTTCTCTTGATGGAATTAAAGGCCTTCTTGAAGTCTATGAATGTGACTGTAAGAGGAAACTGGTAATCTTGCAATCCATCCATGATCCTTCTAAGAATATGGATCTGTTGGGCACAGCTTCTCCCTTGACGAAATCCAGCCAGGTTGTTACTTAAAGATCGGGTGTACGTGATATCAGATTCTATTAAGCAGGATCTTGTTGTACACTTTGGCTGTAATTGACAGAGGAGATATTCCCCGGTAGTTGGTCACGAATCTAAGGTCTCCCTTCTTAGGTAAAGGGACAATAACGCCAGTGATCCATTAGATGGGTGGTGTTAGAGTATTAGAGACTATAAACTTCTGTGCAAAAACCATGGACTACGTCCGCCACTGTATCTCTGCCATTCCGGTGTGCTTCAGATGTCATTGCGCAGTGAAGACCTGCAGCCTTGTTGTACTTCATTTTGTGAATGGCTTTCAGTGTCTCCTCACGTGTTGGGTGGTTGACCTCGATTGGTAAGTCCTGATCAGCAATTCCATGATGTTGTTGAGCAGAGAACTGAAGTAATCCATCTATTCTGCAAGGAGATCTTTGTCACTTGTTGGTGGAGTACCATCTCTTTTCTTCACCTTGACACTGGATTTCCTGTCTTTGCCAGAGAGGCCTTGGATGATTTTCCATGTTGTGGTGTAGTCTCCAGTAAAGTTGGCCAGTCTGAGATCATCCATCTGCTGTCAGCATAGCAGATTCATCTGTTTTGTATGACTCATAACAGTCAGAGTCTAATTTAGTGAGCTTAGTGAAAATCGGGTCATTTTGTATTGCCTGTAATACACCACAATAACTATTTGTACTTCTATCTTTACAAATGACTGTATAATTGTCGATAAAATTTTCATTTCAGAGTTGTTGATTTCGGAATTTATCCAGGTTTCAGTGCCAATAATGACATCTGGGTCTTTTTCTTTCATAAGACTTTCAATGGAGGTTTTCATGTTTTAAACACTTTGAAAGTTGACAACAAGAAATTTTAAGAACCTTTTTTTCAAACTTTTTGAAAATTTGTTTTCAAATTGGCATCGGGATGGTGGTTGGACCCGAGTCAAGGCCGAAAGAATAATTTTGAAATGGCTAATATGAGTTAGTACAGTTGAATTGTTAGTTGAGAAGAAAGTATCGGGGAAGTTCATGAAGTCACAAGTATCACACATCCAGGTACAGCTAGAATGTTTGAGGTCGCTGTATTTTGAGTCATCAATGTTGCAGCACTTGGTGTGGATCCATTGATCACAATTGTCACACTGTACTGCTTTATCGGGTCTCTTACACTGGAGTCCTCACAGGCCACAAGAAGCCGAACAGTCCGAAAAAGGGTGTTGTAAGCTGCATTTTTAATGCCTGCACACTTACTATAAACCCACGAGTCACAGTCATCGCAACAAATACCTTTCTGGTTATATTTGACAGATATGTTGCATTGTTTGCAAGTAAATTTTAGGAAGGGTCCAGGATTGCTTTCGATATCATCAGAAAGGGTAAGGAATAAGAAGAGTAATTTTCTACTGTGTGATTTGAATTTTTACAATTTCTAACTTGATCTGTACGAATGTAATTGCCCATCGATACATAGATAAGTTGTAAGTGTGTGAATTGAATAAGCACTCGAACCAAACAAGACAAGGTAGCTAGTTTGTGGGGCATTTAGAGACAAATTTGATGCCTGAGAAGAGTGGGGTTGTGACGAACGTGAGAAAGCCGGAGACTTTAGAGTATCTTAGCAAGAACAGTACAGGGCAAAAGAGGTTGTGAATTAGAATAAACATGATTGACTAATTTGGCAAACAGAAATAATAATATAGGCCCCCTACTTGACAAACAGGAAAACAATAGCTAAAGCAATGGACACTGATAGGAAGGTAAGGAAGTGAAAATGAATGAAATAATATGAGAAGGCAAACAATAAACTTACTCAGGTCTCAAATTAGTCTTAAGTATCCAATCACCAGTTCTTCCATATAGCTGTGGAAAAATCGAGTCAGACCTGACCGAGGCTTAAACCTGGGACTTTCAGCATCTCAGTCGTGCTCTCTGCCTGCTGAGCTACATATTCTCCTTAATGCATGGTAAGGCAATGGTGTGTATCCATTGCGAGATCACATACATGGGGGAGATTCTAATTAGATCTGTTTCTACATGTTAATTATCAATATATGTGAATATGTTTGTATATGTAAAAATATGTATATCATCATTTACATGCATTTACTATACTGATTAGAATAAAGTTTTTATTCTGTAAAACCAATTTTTTCAAATTCTTTGGAAGAAATGTTGGACGTTGTGAAGAAAGAGCTTTCTCTTGACTCTCAAAAACTTATTTTAGTGGAATTGTGAAGGATGACACTATGGTGACATCACCTTTTGGCGTGACACCTTCATACTTTGGCCTGACCTCAAGACTCCTATTCCCGTTGTCCTCATCCCCATACCCCTCACCCTTCACCCCACACACCATATGGCTCACCCTTTTTCCACTTCATAAGCTACTTTCGATCACGAGACTATTCATAGTATTTATATAATTGTATTAATAACTGGTACTTGGTTGTTTGTTTGGTGAGGCTTAACGTCACCCCGACAGCAAAGTTCAAATTGTGTCCGAGAGGTCAGATTATGATCAGTGGTAGGAAAATAGATAAGAGGAATTATTTGAGAAAAAGGTTGAGAGTCAATAGACATGAAGCTAGGATCATAAGAGGAAGTGCAATGGGGTAAAACAAAATAAAACATGGAGGTGAGGGCAGGGTAGAGGGGGGGGGGAGGGGGGGGGGACTAAATATACTTGCAGAGGGAAGTATGATGAAGAAAGGAGATAATTCTATCCGAGGAATTTTTCTAGAAGAGCTCGGCAATGGAATTGTAAGGAATGAGGAAAACTCTGGGGAGGTTGTACAGGGGACAGTCACTGAGGACATGATAGACAGGTACTGGTGCTGTAAAACAATGTAAATCAATAGAAAATGACTGGAATACAGTTTTTGTAAAATGCTTGGTAAAAATCGCTATTTATGAAATCACCAAAGTTACCGCCTAAGTACTCAGTATAATTTGAAAAGCATACCTGATATTGCAATCAATATATAGTTAAGTTTTTCTTGTGTGTTCCCTGTTAATAAACCACAATTTAAATTTATGAAATATAATACCATACAATATTTAGAAATAGGTGTCAGTTTCTTTTCTAATTATGAGAAGAACCTTTTATCGATTCCCCATCACGGAGGATCACAAGTGGATAATTACGATTGGTGGAAAGGAGAGGAATTCAAACTTTACAAGACACATTGAGATATATATCATTTTCATAAGTAAACGGCAAAGGACAAAAGAAGTAATACTATCATGACCAAAGTGCTCAAAATTTCCTCAGTTACGGAGGAATTAGGTTTCTGAAGTTTTGACATGTTTGAATGAAAGTGACTGTTTTCTGAAATCTGAGTTGTAGGAATGAACATTTCAGATTCTCTCTCTTTGCAGTTCTGAATGTGTAACATTGTAAGTGACTTATTTATTCTCATCTTTTTTAATATCCTTTTTCACTATTTGGAGATGGAAATTTATAACTAATTTAAATTGTAGGATATTTTTTACCACCCTTAGCATATTCAAATAAATGCTTTGACACCAGTCAAAATAAAACCAGAAAGGCAACCTCGTTACGACATATTAAATGACACTATCATTTTGAATTATTACAATTCTCTTAAGAAGTCACATATCATTGATAAACATTAAAGGTATAATGGCAAAACAATCAGATCGTATAAGCGGTCAGATATTTCAAATAAGGTACTATGTTTGGAAAATCAAGTATCATTGTTAGGCATACAGATATTGTTGTTTAGCAGGTAGGTAGTGAAGGTATTATTTATTGACAAACGTGTATTATTGTTAAACAGCCAGGTACTTTGTTAAGCAGGATTTTAGTTTAATTTAAATGTCAGGTATTATTGTTGGTCATTCAAGCATTACTGATAAACAGTCCTGTTATGCGGTCAGGCAATGCTCTTAAGCTGGTCTGGCATTGCTGTTATACAGTCAGGCATTGATATTTAGCAGTCAGGCATTGCTGTTAAGCTGGTCTGGCATTGCTGTTACGAAGTCAGGAGTTGCAGTTAAGCAGTTAGGAACTGCTGTTAAGCAGTCAGACACTCGTAAGCATTATCATTACCTGGTAAGTCATCTGTCAGATACCATCATCTGCTCCACACAGATCTCAATTTAAGTCTTTGATATGACCAAAATAGGAACCCAAACACATAGGTGTAGGAATCTGGGGCAAATGGGGGCACGTGCCCCTCAATTATTGTCCCAATAATAGAAAACTGGCAGCTTTTGTCAGCCCCATGTGTCCCCATTGGGTAAGTGCCCCTTTGTAAAAATGTAGTGCCCAATTTGCTTTACTTTGTTGTTTTGGGCTCACTTATTCTATCTACAGATTGGAATAAGGGACATATGGCTTAGGAAGTACCTCCTACGAAATTGTGCCCCTCACTTTTCGAAGGATTCCTACACCCCTGCCCAGACACAAGTGAAATATCCCAACAAAACAAGGCACTATCAATTGATTGGAGGAAAAATAGCATTTATTTGCTCCCAGTATCACCAGATAGGTATGTTTACAAAACATGCCCCCTTAGACTGAAAATCTGCACTCCTTTCCAAAAATCTTGAAATTACCGCTTTAATTTGTAATGACCTTTTCCCTCCAGTATCATCCGAATATTTGTCCCAATTTGTCAAAACATTTGATTTTTTACAATACTGCTCTAACATCTGTCAGAAATCTTGTACAGAAAGTCACCAATCAAACTCAAAAAGAGCTGAAAACAATATCTCGACGAAAGCAGGAGGGGGGGGGGGAGTTTTTCAAGCCCCCCGGGATCTGGATCTGCTGACTCCCCCACTAACTATCTGTCATAAAATATAAAAAAAATTATGTAATTGCTTTGTGATCGAATTAAAACTAAAAAAAAAGAATAATCAAGATCAAGGAACAAACACATTTATGACAGAAATTAAAACTATATTGTTTCAATTTTGTTAGAAATTAATGAATGTGAAATTTATGCACCAACAAAATTAAGTTCCGGTTTTCACACGTGATGCCACAGAAATTATTCTCTAATATATATCAAGCCATTAATATTATAATTAATTAATCAATTATTTATAACTCTGAACATATGAAAATACAGCATGGATTCTGCTATTTTGAATGTGAATATTGTTTTCCTAATAAATGCAAAGCTAGTCTATCTTATCTTTTTTTCTCAAAATCACAACAAGATTTTGATTTCTAATCTCTAACCTATCATGCAAATAGCTTTTAAAGTGTAATAAGAAGATTGAAATAATCTAATTTTATTAGCATCTGATGATTTACAACGTGTACTGTATTTTGGTACAAAATTGAAAAATCTGAAGAAAACAATTGTTTGCTGTTACTGACCCTACTGATACATACTACCTTTATATACATGGTAAGTGGCATAGCAAGGGCCATACGGGCCGGGGGCGAGTGGGGCACTGCAGGCCCCTATGGTTTATAGGTATAATGACATATTTTTTGCACGTCCCCCTAATAGAGCCTAAGCCAGGCCCTTTTTAGGGGGTGACTTCCCGCTGACCCCCCTCCCCCTAATTATGCCACTGTATGGTCCATATGAGCAAATTATATTTGCAGATATGCACACCAAAGAAGGCACAACTGCTGATACAATCCCTTCTAATATGCATTTGTAGTATAAATATGAAAAATGTGACAATTAATCATTGCGGGGAGGGGAGGGGGAGGATGGGGGAGGAGAAGGAGGGGG
>JAIGNY010001701.1:865000-1072500 GCA_020152595.1 Chiridota heheva | reverse complement strand
CGTTTAGTATGCACTGCAACCGCCGATTTTGGCCAAAATCGACGCTTGCACATCACACGCCTCACCAGAGCAAGGGCAACCTAATATAATATCATTATTTGCTTGGCCTGGCACAGCTATGATCTAATTACATTGCCAACACGCGCGAATATGATGCCTCTATCTGATGCATGTTGGGCATATTATTAATGCCCCTATGATAGCATACTGAAATGAAAGAGCTTGCACACTTAATGTGACTGGAAACAAAACTACCACCCAATTTTGCTTATCATTAAATTTGAGATTGTTGTTGTTTGACATTAGATAACAGGTGCCAGTCAACTTGTCAAAGGATTGGAAGAAAAATATGTTATAGTTTAATTGCCATTATTATTGCACATCTAAATGCAGTTGTTTTCTCTTATTTGAAAATAAATAAATAGATTTTGTTTGTTTTGATTGGTCAATATACAATACAACAGTTCAATTTGTGTTAGTTCTGTTAAGTCAATCAATAATTGTGGTGTATGCCACAACACATGGTTTGACCATAACCACATTGAATATTTTGGACAGAAGCCAATTAGGCAAAAAGATATAATTATGGTTTAGAATCCATTATAATCATAATGAATACTTGTGGCATTATAAAAAGTACTGGATACCTTATAAATTGTATTATACTTGTGGCCTAATCATTAAAACATGAGGATAGTTGCTTTAAAGGAATATTCCAATGAATTTTCATTATCATATATGTGATACAGGATTACAAAAGAAACAAACTTGGTGTAAAAGCCATATTGATATCTTATTCTGTTCAGGAGTAATTACATTTCAAAGACTTTATCAGTCTGATGTCATAAAGGCAGATCCAAGACAATTTTTAAGTACATCTTTGAAAATTTATTTGGAAACATTTATTTTTAATAATTATTGAAATGTGGTATAACCAGGGAGTTTACAAAGAGCATACTTTGCTGATCTGCTCAATGTACTTTACACTCTAAGTTAAAGAAAATGTATCTATTGATTTATAAAAATACATAATTTAAAAAAATGTCTTGTATTTGCCTGTATGACATCACACCGTACCTGCGAGGTCACTTTTCAGCACACTATTAAAATGTTTGAAATGCAATAACTCCTAAACAGAATAAGATACCAACATAAATTTTTCACCAATTTGTTTCTTTGATATTTCTCTAGCATATATCAATCAAAATGAAAATTCATGACAGTACTCCTTTAAAATACAACAGAATCATTCACAGACAATTTTTTATTTACAAGAAGAGTGTCCAAATAAGAATTATAGCTTAAACAAGTACAATTTCCCTTAAGCTTAAAGTGGTCCTGCCATGGGGGTCGGAACTTACGTTAAATATGTTAATTGATTTGCAAAAATATAACTTTTTCTGCACAAAATTCAATTGATTGAGAGAAAATCGCAAAATAAAATTGCATTTTGCGTCACCTTGACAAAAAAACATAACAAGGCTCATTATGCAATGACGTCATTTTGGGAACGCCTGTATGTAAACAATGCATCGATGTCATGTATAACGTGTCCGCCATTGAAATTTCATAACTAGTATTGATAGCATCTTGTTAGTTCTTCTAAAATATTACATTTTCCAAGCAAATATTAAACAAAATGTTGCAGCGTTGTGTAGTTGGAGGATGCAGTAATATAAATTCTCAAACTACAAGTTGTTTATCATGGCAAAGGGCAACAAAACGAGACAATTCTGGACGTGTTTTGTGCACTTGACATGAACTGAGTTTTTGGGTCTTACAGGGTACAGTATCATATTCAGCTCACGCCAGATTGTTACCCCTGTTCTGTTCAATTTAAACACTAGCTTGACTGTCATCATCTGACATGAAAATTTTACTGTTCCACGAATAATTAAAATTCAAATGAAAGAAACAAGAGGCAGAAAAATAAAGACTCAGTGAGATTTGATCTCATAACTAGCTCAAAAATGAAACTGTAATGGACTGGGCTACTTAATCAGTTAAATATTTGTATAATTTATTTTATATATTGTGTGAAATATGATGAAGGAAGAAAAATCGATCAATTAGAACTGAATTGTAATTATTGTGTCCATATGCCAAGCCGTTAAAAAGTAAACTAATAACAATTTTCACAATTTCTTCAAACACTTTCATTTTAAGTGCAAAAATGCAAATGGATTGCGTGAATGAACTATTCAGTTCACATAGGTCTGTTGACTAAACGTCAAGTGACAGAGACTTGAACATTGATAAATAAAACTTTATATTTCCATTGGACATAAAAAAAAAGGTACATGTTGTTGCAAACACTTCAATTTGATTATGTTTAACAAAATATTACTTGCGAAACAGTAATATTTTCATGCCGATTATGCAAGCTTTGTACTGTAGGACCGTGTAAGGGCTCGTGTAAGGGTTGTAAGCCTGATCCTTCTTTCTTGCCTGCAAGCGGTTCAAATTCAAGAGGACAACATCCCTTCATTATGAGAATGTTCTTCATTTATTTCCAAATCATGAAGATAAAAATTAAGATCTGAACAGCCCGAAAAACTTTTACAATCAGACGCTATTTGTACGTGGTTAGTATGTGTGTGATGCATTGTTTACGATCAGCAGTCCCTGAAATGACGTAGCAAACTGTTATGATGTCACAAATCTCTTTCAACTTTTTTTCAGAACAAGCAATAAATGATCAATTTCTAAGTCCTTTTCCATCATGAAAATGGACTTATTTCCAGACTTTCTTGATGGATAATTGAATTTAGGGATTAAATCTCAATTTTTTTAGAAGGCATGGCAGGACCACTTTGAAGGAGCTCAGTCGAAAAGTGAAGACGTCTTTTTTGCGAAGTCACAGGAATTTTGAAACAATACAGGTCTAATTTTTATACTCTTGTCGTTAAAAGGTATTCATAAGAAATGAAAATATAATTTGAAAATTTGTATCAAAGGTTTTTAAGAATCTTCACCATGTAAATGTTAAGTGTCTTACAATTTTACATTTACAAGAAAGAGTGTCCAAATAAGAATTATAGCTTGAATAAGTACTATTTTCCTTAAGCTTTAAGGAGCTTTTGGTTGAAAAATTAAGACATCTTTTTTGCTAAGTCATGGCAATTTTAAAATAATCAATACAGGTCTAATTTTTGATACTCTTGTCATTAAAAAAAGTATTCATAAGAAATGAAAATATAATTAATTAAAAAATTTGTATCAAAGGATTTAAGTATCTTCACCATGTAAATGTAGAATGTGTTAGAATTTTCTTGAGACTCAAGAAAATATGCCGCCCATCACTTTTTGGCTGCCAGCTCCTTTAAAGGAAAACCTTTGCCATGTGTAAAGAAGAATGATGAATTGAAGTTTAGATAGGAAGCACCTAGGAAGTTTATTTTCCTAAACCTTTTCAAAACTCCATCACAATATTTTGAATCCTTCATGTAAATTTTCAAACTTGTGGATCCTCCAATTTTCGTAAACTTAATTCCTTTACGGATGTCACCCAGCAAGGTACTCCGTCCAGTATCTACCTCAGGAAGGAGATTTGTTTTTGATGGTCCCGCTTTAGGTACCACTGGGGGTGGTGGTGCAGCAGCTGGGGCTCCTGGTGGTGGTGGAGGAACTAGGGGTACAATAGGAGGTGTACCGTCTGGTGGTGTAGATGTCTGAAGAGGGGTAATTGATTGCACAGAGCCATAGGATTGAACCTTCTTTTGTCTTCCATGGTTCTTTGTTTTTGAGCTGCAATGAAATAAATGGCGATAACGAAAAAGGTTAAGTTGGTATCATAACCCTCTCCTAAGATATGATGGCCATAGGCAGCGGCCATCCGCATCCGGGGGGCAGTGGCGTAGCCAGCATTAAGAAAATGAGGGCATTCGGGAAGGTCCTAGACCCCTCCCAAGATGAAGAGTTCAAATTTACCCCACTTCTGTGGGAAATTTTGTTTTTTAAAGCAAAAAATATATTAAAAAAACAAAAATTATTTCAATTTTTGAAACTTTCTTTGAAAAGGTGTGTGTGTGTTTTTTTTTTTTGGGGAGGGGCGGGGAGGGGGGAGGGGAGTCCAGGCCCCCCCTGTGGCTATGCCACTGCCCAATAATTTCATATGATATCATACGCTGCTTAAAACACAAGATTTTGGGGAAGAGTATTCAAAGAAGCCATTTATACAGGTGGGTGCCACCAAAAATAAGTTCCACATCAGGTCCCCATATAAGTCCCACACTAAGTCCCCTCTTTGCTCTGATTGCTATATATAACATATTTAGGGACAAAGTTCTTCATAATTTATATCAATTTTCTGCAATGCCAACATGTAGAGTATTGGATAACACTAAAAGAACAGAGACTGTAATGAGTTGATCAACAGAAAAACTATCATTCCTCCAGTACATGAAATAGTGTAGTACATGACACATATTGCTCTTGCTTTACTCTTCGGATGTAAACACTCCATTTACACATGTCTCACATATGGTGCGTGAATCGTTTTGTCACAACAGGAGGTAGAATTCCTATCAATGGGTCAAATTCATGGTCAATTCCCCTCTTATCCTGGAGGGCTGGAAGTGAATGGCCACAGACTCAAAATAAACTGTTCTTCCCTAAATTTACTGGGTATAATACCCTCAAGATGGCAAATGATAATTATAAATATCACACTTTGTTATAAATATCTCAAATTGCTATATATAAAATTAATATAATTATATACATATCACAAATTGTTTATATATAACTATATATAACAAAAGTATAGACTATCCAGTCTGAGGAATATGAATGAATGATGTACCACAAGATGTTTCAAATCTCATATTCAATTAATTTAAAGATCTGCATGGTGCTAATTAAACTTCCAGTTTTTCCCACTGCTTAACTTGTGAAAAAATTGTAATTGATCCATAAAAATAAGTCTGCCAAACCAAAGTAATCTTCTTTTAAGTGCCGGGGATGGGGTGGGTGGGGGCGGGGGGAGGAGGGAGGGGGGGGGGATTGTGAATATTTTCTTGTTTTTAGTAATAATGATTACAAACATGCTTGTATGTATAATTAAATGGATGTTCATTTTTTACCCCTCCATCTAAAATATCTCACCTATTTGTTCCTTCATAAGTTACATCTATGAAAATCTCAAGAATTTTTCATTAAATAAAATCCAAGGGGATACGGGTTATTAGGTCCATGAAGAATTGTTGATGGGGTTGCACAAGCCGGAGGAAATTCATGACCACCCACGACCCTCATCTATGTATGCATCAGGTAGTTTCCCCCTTTCTTGGTAGGCCAAGAGTCATCCTTAAAGTCATGTTGCTGTTGCTAGACTTTGATGAAACATTTTTACTTCAACCCCCCTCCCCCTCCCCTCAACCCATCACTGGAACTTTTGAGGGAAAAGTCATGAAATTTACTAAGTCTAAATATGGGTGTTCAGAATTTTTTTCTCGAAAAATACTGAAGATTTGTGCTTTTCGAAAAAGGTAAATTATTACTGAAAGTTTGGGAAGAATTTTTATCACAAATCAGAAAATGTATCAATTTCGCCTAGTAAAATCCTACATACCGAGTTTCTATTGGGCAGAATAAGAATCTGCACAAATGTTCTGACATTTGGAAAATTTCCACCAAGGAACAACATCCGCCCCCTTCCTCCAACACACACACCCTTTTAGCTACACCATTGCATGGTAACACAATCAATTTATTCAGGTTTTACAGTGCCATTGTCTTTAACCACAAAATATTTATGCACATATATATTCAATAACTCCATTTAAAACTTTCATTGCAATAAATTTGTTCTTCTTTTAGCATTTTCTTTGCTACATTTGCATTTTCCTACAATTACAACTGCCAGAACAGCGAGTCATGCTTTTAAACATACTGTAGTCAATAAGTCACTGTACATCTCTCCCAAATTTCAATTGTGTTTCTCTTCCAATATGCCAAAGGAATAATTACTCATTACTTTAAATCATCCCTTTTTGATTACATCTGTAATATAATAATACAGAGTACATGTTCCTCCTGTTAAATGTGCAAAAATCTTCACTTTATGAAATATTTTCTTCAATTATATGACCCACATTGAGTTTCTTCAAATAGTTCACCTAGATTTGGAAAAAGTTACCTACATGTAAGAACATTTACTTCCTGAAAATAACAATGAAATACATTTTAAATCTGAAGCCTTCAGGCAGTATGCTATAGCAGCTGCAAGGGCAAATATGGGATACCTGGTTTGATTAGATGAAATTTTTGTTTTCTTGGTAGAGATGTTCTTCTTAATTTGCATAAGCAGTTAGTCAGGCCTCACCTTGAGTATGCTATTCAGGCTTGGAGTCCCTTTCATGAGAAAGATAAGTTCATTTTGGAGCAGGTTTAGTGAAGAGCCACTAAACTTTTTCCCAAAGTAAGGAATCTCTCTTATGATTCTACTGCAGGTTTCGATTTCTTGGTTTGACCACGCTTGAGATGAGAAGGGTACGTGGCGATATGATTCAGGTTTTCAAATTCCTATCTGGTAAAGGGATGCTTTGACTTCCTGTTATTTCTTGCATTGTTTCAGTTAATCCTCATGTGACACCTGGTAACAGTTTGAAGTTGTACAAAGAGTTCTCACAGCTTATAGTTGGCATTATAGCTTTTCGCAAAGAGTTGTTAATGAGTGGAATGGCTGCCTGAGTGGGTGGCAATTCTGTTCATTATTTGAAAGTCAACATTGATATATGGGCGTCTTTAATATTGTGTATTTTATTTTATTTTTATTTTATGGTGGTGCTGTTAGTTTGGGTATTTCATGGGGCGACTAATCCTTTTCAGCCCATCATTGTGTTAGGCTATGCTATGTATTTAATGAGCTCAAATCTGTTACTAGAAATATAACGAGAATCATCAATATATCATAATAACTTGTATATAGGCAACCAAAAAGGTCATTAGTGTTAGGCTGCATACTGTAGGAAAAACCTTCAATTTTGTTGTCAAGTGTATTTGTTGTCAAGTGTGTGTGTTGAGAGCAATGTGATTTCCTATCTGTTCTCTCAAACTTTCTATTCTGAATATACTCTACCACACACTTTTCCGTCTAAATTTTTGCAGCTTTTCATTTTCCAGGATTCTCTCTTTGTGGATGGTGACTGATTTCAAAAAGATCGTTCCTGTTTATTTTTTCCCTTCTCTTGTGACCAGACCTACATGACCTTTTCAGCACTGTACAGTGGTTCTCGTATAAGAGTTCCGCAACTTTTGTTTCTAGTTGCATCAGGTCTCCCGGCTCTTGGTATTTTTTCCAACATGACCAAACACTTATGCCACACTCTTGACCTTAACTCTCTCTCCCCTCCCCATGACATACCTGCTACCTCCGTAGACCATTCCTCAGCCCCAGTCCCCCAATTTTTTTCATACAGGCCACCAACTAACAAAACAGTTTCAAAAGAGTTTCCCCCTTCCTCATCCACAAGGCGCTCCACGACCTTGTCAGTGCCCCGTCCAAGGTTTCTACCCTCAGATCCGGCAATCTCCTGGTGCACTGCACCAGGAATACTCAAGTCACCACCCTTCTCATCACCAAAACCTAGCTAATGCTCGTATCGACATAACAGTCATTCCCCACTGTTCCCTGAACTTCAGCAAAGGTGTCATCAGAACCAGGGACTTTGCCTTCTTGACCAATGAAGACCTTGTTGAGGAACTTGTCAGCCAACATGTCACGGAGGCCCGTCCTCTCGTCCTCAAAGGAGATAGTGCTGAAGCACCCACTAATATGATCTTCTTGACTTTTCCACACCAACTCTCCCCTCCCACATCACTGCCGGCAATAAGAGAATCCCAGTTGCCCACTACATTCCCAACCCTCTCAGCTGTCCTAAGTGCCAGAGGTATGGCCATAGAAAACACTATTGCCGCATCACATGTGCCTTAAAAATGAAATTCTAGTTGTTTTTTTACTAGCAAAATCAAATTAAATCAAGCCACTTACATCTGATTATGAAGAAATATGAAATTAAGGATGAAAATACATATCCCAAAATAAATATGTTGACTGTTATTTTAGTAATTTATTAATTACTTAGCTCAATGAATTTATTAGAGTCTGCAAACAATGAGCTATTTCTAAGTTGAACATGGATTTTAGATGAGCTTTAAATTTTCCCTGAGGAAGGAGGAATTTTTTTGATAACTTTTTGCTGGGAATGGATTGGTAAGGAATTTATCTTGCAATCTTAAAGAGTTTCATGACCAGGGATTCAATAATAAAAATAAAAATTCAACAAAAGTTGAGGTTTTTCCTATGCAGCCTAGCATTAATGACCCCTATGGTTGCCATTTCAACAATGCAAGTAATCGAGATGGTGTATTCTTTGCTCATGCTATCCTGAGAGTGTATTTCACTCTTACATGAACTTCAAAGTCATCCATTACCTCAAATAGAGAAATTTTCCTTTTTTGTTGCATTAATAAAATTTCCGAAAAGAAAATATAAAGAGAAACTGATAATAGCTAAGCCATCTCTTACATGACACAACTAGAATATTAGCATTCTCTAGAGTGCATACCCCCACCCTGTTGCAATTCCAAGATGTGTAGCATAATTTTAGAGTTCATTTAATACCCATACCCAATACAATCTACCTCAAAAATCCTAGGCCCAACAAGATTCATCTCCAAGTTTTTAACTGTAATGAACATTTGCAATTTGAAGACTATCTTCTGACTAGATTTCTTCCAAGGCCATACCATTGTTTTCTGTTTTATTTAAGTAAAGCATCATTGTTTGAGCTCTATTCAGCCAGGATTCACATTCCATCATTATCCATTATGGCAGAAACCAATTGTTTCATTTTCTTTGATTCCAGAACACTTGATGTACATGTAAGTCTCTTTGAGTCCAGAAAATTCATTGTTTGGATCTTCATTCAGAGCATAAAGTCATTGTTCAGCACATTCCATTGGAAAGTTTTAACTTAGTCTTGCCAACTTAGTCTTGACAGATCTCATCCTAAAACATCCCCACCCCTCAATTTTTGCCCTTCACCTGTTCCAATTAGTCCCAAATTGTAACCACTTCTTCCTGAAACAGTAACAAAACCACACACCAAATTGAATCAAAATCCAATCATCAGTTTTTGAGATATCTTGATGACAGATAAACTCACCTTAAAATGTCCCCACCCCTCCATTTGCACCCTTCCCCTGTTCCAATGTCTCAAATTTTAATCACTTCTTCTGTAAGCAGTAACAAAACCACACACCTAATTTAATCCAAATCCAATCATCAGTTCTTGAGATATCTTGATGACAGACAAAAAACAGAGGCTTAAGCAAACAAACACGGGCAAAAACATAATCTCCGTCCAACTTCATTGGCGGATAAATATTACAGGATACATAAATTGCTAAAAATATTTTCTGATCATGTTACTTTATTTATTCTTTATCGACCTCTCATAACTGAGTATCCTCCAGTATGTCCCGAAAAAGTTAAAAACATTCTTGATGGTAAAAGTGCGATAATTTTTTTTATTTCAAACATGTTTTACCGTTTTGCTTTAAATGAAATATGAGGCCAATGTGTATTCTTTGCATGTTATGAGCAATCAACTTTGAAATTAAAGTCATCTGGGTGAGCTATTTTTTGGGGGAGAATTTACTCATAAAAATGTTGTGTGTACTGAAATGTGAGAAGCATGATGAAATAACAATCCTTACGAGGAAGGGTCCATCAATCATTCATGGGTTTTGCACAGTCCTCCCAAGCATATATTGTATATTTTCATTTAGGCTCCGCCAAGGACTTATCTGATTCGCATCACTTGAACACCAGTTATGTGGCTTGAGCCAAAGATGAATGACCTATTGTGTAAAGTGTAACAGTAGCTGGTTGCTAACAAGTGAACTGTGAATAGACTATGAAGATGTTGTCAGTTAAGAAGGTATATATTACTCCTGTGTTGTGTATGGTGTAACAATAGCTGGTTGCTAGTCAATGAATTGTGAAGTCTCTTGGGTTGAATGGTGTGGATTACCCCTGATTTTGAGAAAATCAGGGGTGTTGGGTTGGTGGGGTCTAAGGTCAAAAAATTCTTAATGAAAAATGGAAATGGGTTGAAAAGTGTTTTCCATTTTCTATTTTTTTGACTTTGACTGGCAGGATGGTGGATGGTAATGTAAAGGAATGCATGAAATAGGAGATGGAATATAATTATTATAAGTATAAAAGGAAGAAAAAGAGAAGGGCGAAATTTTCAATTCATTGTACATCTTCCTCATACCAAAGTACCTCTACCAGCCATCTTGCCATCCTCAATGTCTATTTTTTTCTAAATTCAAACCCTCTTTGTACCTGACCTCGCTGCCACGCTTTTTCCCTCCCCATCTTTCTTTTCTACCTATCCTTGTTTCCCCCTGAATTTCCGTTTCTGTACCTTTCTTATTTCTCCCTCCACCCTTTCCCTCATTTTCCTTCCTCCCTCTCCTACTACTCACCTTCTTTTTCTCTGTCTTTCCCCTCTCCCTATATTGCCTCCCTTTCTGTTTTTTCAATTTCTGTCAGTCTTTCCCTCCACCCCTCTTCCTGCCCCTCCTCCCTCCCTTTTCATTACCCACTCATTCTTTTCTCACTCACTCCCAGCTATGCACTATATTTTGATTTCACTTTTATGCTTATCAATTATCCAGCATGCTTTAGTTATGTCTAATAATCATTAACTTAATAAACAATTAAGCTCAAATAGCAGTTATCAAAGGGTCCCATAGATATACTATTTTATCCTTAAGATATACAATTATTTTAGAGTATAAATTTTAAAACACAATCTATGAAAACATAATGGTTACTTTTGCTGTGATCTGTGTGTATTTTTGACTTCAAAGAGAGCGGGTAATCCTTTTAACCTAACAAAAACTAACTCTGGAGCAGCTCTCACCACCACAAGTAGATGAATCACCATCTTTATAATATCCCCACATTTTAAAGAACAAAAACATTAAATGATTGCCATGTGCTTGTACCTCACCTTATGAGCATAATTATCCCTGTTATGAATAACCACCAATTTTCCCTTTAAGGGGAGGGGAAGGAGGGGGTATTTACTTGTTTATTTTTACTTTTTTTACCTTTGATACAAGATTTATATTTCATTTTATTGATTAAGATAAACAGTCCCACACCAGGTGTAGAAAAACACAAAGCAGCTTACTTCCTTTTCCAAGTATAGAAATTAATCATCCGTCTAAAAAATAATAATTAAGCCTTAAGCAGCCCCCTACCCCGGTCCATTCTTGAAGGTCTCTATGGACCCCTACTGTTCAATGACCTATTAATTATGAGTAGAAAATTGTTAAGATTCTAAAATCTATGTAACGTTGGAGTTTCCAGATATGGGAAACACTTGTGAGTTTAAAGAATTTATTCTCCACTATGTGGGCGAAGGAGTATCTAGAGGCAAAATGAGCTGAATTGTATTCAAATCTATTGCAAACCACAAATGTAAACAATTAAACAGAATTAGTAACAAATGGACCATTTTAGTTTACAGCATTTTGAAATCTCATGCAATATGCAATTTTGTAAGCAAATTAGTGATGTATTACATGCATGTTCTTAGGTAAATCCTTTGTTGTTTTTCATTTGTCTGTCATTTAGCATGGTGTGGCAAATTTTGACCAAAAGTCACTGTCTTCTTCACCACACCTCAAATCCAATTCTAGCAGGAATAGACTTCCCCATCATTTTCAGTAAACAATTAGGAAAGATATTGAGAGAATTACATAAAGATTTTGATCCGTCTGCCCAGTCAAACATCACACATTTAGCATACGTATTCATCCTAATATGTGCCTGGTGCACTTTCAAAAATAAAATTGTACCACTTTTTAGGCAAATTGTTTCTTTCTCATAAGTGCCTATATATGCTCAGGAGTCGCATGCAGTGCAAATTCAGTGAAACAAAGGGAAAGATAGCCCTATTCTAAGTAATAAGTAAAAAGCACTCACTTAAGGAGTTCGGTATTGATTCAATATGCAGGAAAATATTATATAATGAAAAGATTTTTTTTTTGTGTGTGTTGTACAAGCTATGTAATACATTTGAAACAATTTAAGAAGTCATGTTTTTCAACAAATCTATCAGGGACCTCAAGATGTACTACTAGCCTTTTCCAATAAAGAACAAGACTAGAGTTCACGCACCAATCGGAGTTCAAAAAAGTTTAAATGCCCACATGGAAGGCAGATATATGTTGTTCTGGTGAGATTTACACCACATCAACAGCACACAGTGGGCAACAGTGGGCAACAAGTGCAAAAGTGGTATGTTTGTAAGAGTGTAGTGTTTCAATTTGGTCATTCTTAGAAACCCTACTGATTCTAAGAAAAACGTGATTAAAAAAGACAAACAAAACTGTCAATTTTCATTAAAAAACACCAAAATATTAATGATGAGGTATCATTTCTTATGTGGAGCAGTTTTGGTTATGTTTTCTGATGAAAACATGGCCCCCCTGACATTTTTTCAAAGATCCTTTTTTACCATGAAATGAGTTTCTAGTGACGGTTCAATTTTCTTGAAATTTCAATCAATGTTTGAAAAAAAAAATATCTTTTAATCTTTGGGCAATTTTCGTAATTCTCTACAATTTTTGGATAATTTCCTTTATATTGGGCAATTTTTCTTCCATTTTTGGTAAATTTTCTTCAATTTCCTTCAATGTTTGGGAAATTCCTCCCAATTTTGGAAAATTTTCTTTAATTTTTAATCAATTTTCTTCAATTTTCAATCAATTTTTAATCAATTTTCTTTAATTTTTGCTTGATGTAAGTTTCCTTCAATTTTCGTGAAATATTATTTACTGTTTGGGAAATCTCTTTCAAAGTGCAGATTTTGGAAAATTTCCTTCAGTTCGTGGCAATTTTTCTTTGATCTTCTGTAAGTTACTTCAATTTCATGAAATTTCATTCAATGTTTGGAAAATCACTTTTATCGATGTTTGGGAAATTCCTTTCATTCTTGTACAATTTGGGAAAAATTTCCTTCATTTTGAAACATTTTTTCTTCCATTTTTGATAAATTTTCATTAATTATCAGGAAATGTTGCTAAATTCTACCAAAACTTCCAATGATTTTGCCAAGTTTTTCTTCAAGTGTTTGTTAATAATTTCCCTATTTTTCCAATCAACAGAAAATATGCAATATAGGAAGGTGAAATCCTTTAAGGGAGTACCTTTCTCTCCACTCCTCGCATATAGGACTCTGCACCTTTTCCCAATATGTTCCATTAATCATGAAAAAATTGCTCATAAAACACATTATCACATCATCCCTGGTTTGGTTTGGCTTGCCCCCCCCCCTTCCCCTCCTTCCTTCATCCCATCCCGACATTTTATCCTGGCTAGAATGATTTACTGTTCAATCGAAGTTCCAATAATCTATTTCATTTATTTATAATAATTTCTTCACAACATCTAAATTTAATTTACAACAAACTTATTTACAACATATTTATGAGAGTAATATTCAGTCAGCTTTTTAGCTTCTTGCAAAGAGTTGTTAATGAGTAGAATTGTTTGCCTGAGTGGGTGGTTCGCTCCAATTCTGCTCACAATTTTAAAGTCAACATTGATACATTTTTTACTAACTCTGGAAGTCTTTGATTTTGTGCATTTTTCTTTTGTGGTGGTCTTAGTTTGGGCTTTTTATGGAGTGACTAACCCTTCTGAGCCATATTGTGTTATGTTACATGTCAACCCACAATATGTCCCACCTGCCACACCACCCTCTCCCACCTGCCACATTACCCTCTTCCACCTGCCACACCACCCTCTCCCACCTGCCATCCCAGCCTCTGTCCTCATGCCATCTCATCCTCTGTCCTACATGCCATCCCACCCTATGTACTTTATGCAATCACACCTTATTCCTCATGCTATCCCATTCTCTCTCCCATATTCACTCCAATTCTTCTCCCAATTGTCATGCCATCTTCTATTCAACATTATTTTCTCTAACTGACCATTTCTTCATCGTAACCCAACAAAATAACTTGACACAATACATACACATTTACACAATAGTGAATCCCTTTGGTTTAACATTTTGAAAAAATCCAGCTTCATTTCATATCGAGCCTCATTTTATATTGAGCTTCATTTCATAATAAAAAATGAATATTAAGATGTTGTCATATTAATGCACTGCTATGCTAGCTGGCAACTTTCCCCATTTGATTCCCTAATGTTTTCATTATTAGTTATGACTTCCTTCACATCTACAAAGATACAAATGATTTAATCAGAGGGCAAGATACTGTATCTCCCATTTTTACCAACCTTTTGACAACTTCCCACCATGCAAGAAAACGTACAAATGACAGGTACTCAAAACATATGACAGCTAGGTTGAGGGTTCTCAACAACTGATTAAAATTTTGAGGGTAGTTACTTGGGGTTGATATTCCAATTAGCTAGTTTTGACCAGAAAAAGCAGCAGGCGATTTTGCTGACATGTACGCCGCTTAACTTGAACAAGAGCAAATCACATACGACCTTGTAGTAAGTGACTGTAAAAGCTTGACAACCTCGGGGCAAAACACATGCTAAAATGACAAATCGGAAAAGACCCTCTCAGTGACAAAACTGTCAATTTCAATTTTCAATAATTTGATTTTTTTCAAGTATGTTTTTTTTGTTTTTGTGTGCATTAAGTGGCAGTTATTCACAACCAATAAGAAAGGTGTATTTTTAACCAATGGGATAGATGTATTTGTCACCGAAAAACCTCAGGTGTTAGAAAAAGTTCAAGAGTTTAGAATCATGTTTAGCTGGCGCAGGGTAATGTTTTGGGTTGGTTAATCAATATGATTTGCCAGCATGATAAAACTTAATTAATGTTTAATCTGCAAGGTATGGATAGAGAAGTAGCATCCGCTAAAATATGTTTAAAGCCAAGTAGCACAAACAAGCAACATCCCTGATAGTACAATTGTATAGGGCCACAGTTGACAAAATGTTGTCTGAGGCTTGGGTGCTCATTGGGGTGATGCACAGCCAACTGTTGGGCCAACCTACCTAGCCAACTGTTGGTTACAGTACATTGGAGTAATGTTGGTTAGCATACCAATCCAACATGGTACCAACATATGTCTATGGACAGGCAGAAGTAACATCAGCTAAGTTGTGTTAAAGGCCAAGTGGCACCAAAAATCAACATCCCCGCTAACACAATTAGATTGGGCCAATGTTGGTAAATGGTTGCAGCTCACTTTGACATCCCCGCTAACACAATTAGATTGGGCCAATGCTGGTAAATGATTGCAGCTCACTTTGACATCCTCGCTAACACAATTAGATTGGGACAATGTTGGTTAATGATTGCAGTTCACTTTGACATCCCCGCTAATACAATTAGATTGGGCCAATGTTGGTTAATGATTGCAGCTCACTTTGACATCCCCGCTAACACAATTAGATTGGGCCAATGTTGGTTAATGTTTGCAGTTCACTTTGACATCCTCGCTAACACAATTAGATTGGGCCAATGTTGGTTAATGATTGCAGTTCACTTTGACATCCCCGCTAATACAATTAGATTGGGCCAATGTTGGTTAATGATTGCAGCTCACTTTGACATCCTCGCTAACACAATTAGATTGGGACAATGTTGGTAAATGGTTGCAGTTCACTTTGACATCCTCGCTAACACAATTAGATTGGGACAATGTTGGTAAATGGTTGCAGTTCACTTTGACATCTCCGCTAACACAATTAGATTGGGCCAATGTTGGTTAATGATTGCAGCTCACTTTGACATCCTCGCTAACACAATTAGATTGGGACAATGTTGGTAAATGGTTGCAGTTCACTTTGACATCCCCGCTAACACAATTAGATTGGGCCAATGTTGGTTAATGATTGCAGCTCACTTTGACATCCTCGCTAACACAATTAGATTGGGCCAATGTTGGTAAATGGTTGCAGTTCACTTTGCAAAAACGTTGTCTGGGGGTTGGGTGCTAGTTGGGGTGGTGGACACACAACTGTTGGACCAACATGCATAGCCAACTTTTGGAATTACAGTATATTGGACCAGCATTGGTCCAACATAAGCATACCAACCCAACATGGTACCAACCTTTGACCAACATTGGTGTGTGCTATCTGAAATTATGTCGATTATTCAAAAACCTGTCCAAAAACATTAAAATATTGAAAGTTAAACTTGTATGATAATTTGTATCCTTGAAACAAATTAGTAACAAGTAAACCATGATTGTCATGACTACCTAGGACCAATACTTCTTTATTTGATTTCACTATGGATGATTCACTTAAGCTTCACTTTAGTTTACACACCATTAGGTCATAAAAAAAATGCAATATTTGGAGCAAATTTTCATCGAGAGGACTAAACATAAATAAACAATTTCAAAGAAGACATGTGATTCTGTAAAATCACTTCTTGGTATAGACCTTTTCAAATCTGATGGTTTGGTTTGGTTTGTTGATGTTTAATAGCACTGCAACAGTCAGAGTCAAATGTGCCAAGAGGGTGTTGAAAACTAAGGTGCTTGAGTTAGGACAGAGAGGAAAGGAAGGAGGGATAGAGGGAAGGGACGAGAGAAGGGGAATAAGGGAAAGAACTTAAAGTAATAAAAGGAAGGTGAGGAAGGTAAGGCAGAGAAGGGTAGGAAAGGGAGGTTTAGATCAGGTGGAATAGATTGCTATTGTGGAGAAAGGTGATGAAGTTGGAAGTAGGACTGTTCTTGAAAAGATCGGAAATGGAGACGGAGGGGGAGAGGTGTGATCTGGCATTCAGGTATGTGGGAGGTTAAGAGGATATGCTAGATCAAGAGATCGGTGTTGCATGTAAGGCAGAGAGCAGATGAGCCGGAAAGTAGGTGAGAGTTGGTGAGAGAGGTGTGGCCGAGGTGGATGGGGGTGATCATAACTTCCTCCCTGCAGTTGGTCCTGACTTTAAATTTGATAGTGTGAAGTTTTTTACTGGTCTCGAGATTCCAGGAGTCTTGCCACATCTTACTGAGGTAGCTGGAAGTGGAGAAACGGAGGTCTGAGTGTGGGATAGAAGAAGAGATGAGATTTGACAGAGCGTTGTTGGTGGCTCTGTCGGCTCTCTCATTGCCAGGAATGCTGACGTGGCTGGGGATCCAGAAAAATATATTTTTTTCCCCTAAGGATGAAAGAAAGTGAAGTTTATTAGGGATTTGTAGGATTAGTGGATTAGACCAGAGCATTTTTGAGGATGCCAGTGAGGACAGATTTAGAGTCGGAAAAGACGACAAAGCTAGGGCAAAGGAGAGTTCAACAAAGTTTAAGGCCAGGAGTAGATTAAGGCTACATCGGGCAACCTTGAGGAGAAGGTAAGGCCAGGACAGGAAGCAGTGGCTGCAGAGAAGCAGACCCCGTGTGGAGCCATCAGTGAAAAGGAAAGAGAAGTCATGGAAATGTCTACTGAGTTGGCAGTATTTGGAGTGAAAGAAGGCTGGGTTGTGGAGAGCTTTCATGTAGAAGGCCGAGGAAAACCTTGGGGGGATTGATAACCCAAGTGAGCATGGATAATGTGCCTGGCAATTGAGAAAATGTTGATGTTGGTTTTGGTGAAGCGAGAGCTAGTGCATCCGGTTCCCGAAAGGTGGGGGGGATATGTTTGTTGAGGTTAAAGAGGTTGGTGAAGGAGGGAGAGCGAATGGAATGGAAGCAAGGGTTCCGCAGATCGGTGAGGATACAAAGAGCGAAGGAGAGGCCGGTCCTTGTGCACCCGAGGCTAAAGGGGAGTTCATTGACCTCTACATGGAGACTGGTGATGGGGGTGGTATGGGTGGAGCCAAGGCAGAGCCTTATGGCAGTATTTTCGGTAATCTGAGTCGGCAAGTTTCGGAAAACTAATTTAAATATTGTCACATGCCCAAAATTCATGTGTCTCTTATGGACCATTGATTTACTGGGGGAATTTGATTGTCCAATCAAATACTGGGGAAATCTTGACCATCTGCACAATTCATGTACGGTATGGAACCAAGCATGTTGAAACATGTTTTCAAACACGAGTATCATACAGTGCATACCCACACAAATTGTTGCTTCTTCTTCTTCTACCAATTACTTTGCATACATCAGACTTTGACCAGGCTAAATGTGGATGAACACTGGGTTTTCACCCTATTCTTTACGAGAAGTGTTCAGAGAACCAGGCAGGGAGTGACTGTCCTACCATCTGGACCATTGGCTTAACAGCTACTCCAAAGGATGGTGAGTGCCATTCAACCAATGCCACTTTGCAGGAGCTGCAAACGACATATTTCCACTTCGATGTTCGGCGTATCTGTCTGCATAGCTGTGAAAAAACTGGTTAGGCCTGACCAAGGCTTGAACCAGGTATGCTTAGACCTCCAGCATCTCAGTTGAGCGCTCTACCAACTGAGCTACCTACTCCTCAACTCTTTCCTCCAAAACTGCACCTGATTGGTTAGATAACAAAGGGAAAATTCCCCCAAAAGTTGATTGGAGGAAGTCAGTGGTGTAGCCAGAGAAGACCAGGGGGAAATGCCCCACAGTTACGTATTCTTGCCCCCTAATTCCCAATGGTAATAAAAATAATGATTTTTTTAGGTGGGAAACCTCAGTGCCCATACCTCCTAACATTTGAATTTGGTTCTATACCGGCAAAGTTATAGCCTCATTTAAGATACATATTAGTATCATATTTTAATTCAGTGTTCTTTGGTCATACGGTGCAGTGCTGCATTCAACACTTCAATCGACTTGAGGGGAGGGTCAGAGGCATAGGAAGTGAAGGGGGACAAGGGAAAATGTTCCCCTGAGAGCATTTCACCTTTCCAATTGGATTCTTTCATGCAAGTTGGGAAGAAAAAAATTGGTAAACAATTAAAGTAAAATTTAAAAAATTGATAAAATTGAAGGAAAATTGGGCTAAATTATTGTAAAGTTTGGTAAAATTATTAGACATTTGGGTGAAAACTGAAGAAAATTTCTTGCAAAGTGAAGAAAATTACCCCAAAATGAAGGAAATACCCGCAATGTTAAGAAAAGTTCTCAAAAATGAAGAAAATTGAACGAGATTTCCCAACTAGCAGCAACGTTTGATGGAAACTTGATTTACCAGTGCAATTTGTAACCAGGAAAATTTGGGGGTTCTTTCCCCCTGAGAGGTGACCATTTTTACACCCACAGGGTACCTGCAATTAATATACTTATATGTTAGTTGAAAGCTCTACCTTTATAGTTTTTCCCCTAAAGAGGATCGCTGCCTCCTAAAAATGTAATCCTGGCAACACCACTGGACGAAGCACTGAATTCATCACGTTCGGTTAAAATCAGTTGGAAAAGTCCTATATAGATTTCCTAGCTATGCCAGTCAGTTTAAAGAAGACAAAGTCTGACATAATGCTTATTTCATATAATAGAATTGAAAATAACACATGTACTGACCAAGTTTCATAATTCCTGAAGCAATCTAACACATTTGTTATGATTAATAAAAACTTTAATACTACTACTTCATAGTACCATGGGAGCTGCCATTTTGATTTCAAAACATGCACATTATGTTGTCATCAGCCCAGCAGGAGGTTGGAATGCTTGGTATTTCTTTATAATCTACATGCCGAAAAGTTTTTCTATAAAGCTTTCCGTACCCGACACCGGACTTTTCATATAAAAAGTCCAGTATAATGATACCCCAACCCGACTTGTGGTACCACCAGCTTGTTTACACTCATAACAAATAATCTCTCTGTTATCATTAAGATATGTACCTTCCAGTGATACAGACATACATAGTCACAGTATTGTGTAACCACATATTGAAAGTGCACCCAAGCAGAAGTGAGGACGATGAACAGAGGATTGGATTGCATGCTGAAAGTGCACCCATGCACAAGTCAAATGAGCGAGGATGATGAGCAGGGGATGGGTTGCATCATGGCCTGGCAAGCTGATGGCTTGTGCAGTGTAGTGTGAAATTGACAGACTGGATGCTTCAGGCATTTTTAACCAATTCTCCTATGGATAGGAATTTCTTCATGTGACTCAATTTTTCTAGCTCATGGAATTCTTTTTTTTTTCTGTGTAAGGGTCAAGGAAATTTTTGTGTACACATAAAATTATCAAAACATGCTGTTAAAACTTTGTGTCACATCATTTTGGAATAAAAACTTTTATCACATTTATAAAGAAATACATTATAGTCCTTATTTTCCTATTGGGGAAATTATATCATCATGCTCAATATTTCAATACAGAATTGAACAAAATAGAAGCCCCATGTGTCGATTTCAAACATGAATAACTTGAGCTAGGAACACGATTTTGACTTGCTGTGTTTGGCAGTTGGTTAAGATTGTTATCTTCTATCATATGAAATAAAGATTATATCAGACATTACATTTCCTCTATAAAGGAACTCCAGGTCAAAACTGAGGCCTTTTTGCTATTAAAGTTAAGTTGAAGGGAATTTAGAAATAACAAAGGTCTCATTTTTGATACTCATGTCCTTAAAAAATTACTGGAGTATTAATAAGAAATGATTATGATTACTTTGAACATTCGTATCAAAGCTAGATTTCAGTCCATCACATGCACGAAAAGAGTGTTTGAATATTCTTGAGACTCAAGTAAAATACACCCTATCACTTTTTGGCTGCCAGCTCCTTTTAAAGAAAATAATTATAAGTTTGTAATTCAATATTCCCTCAAATAGAATATGTTGGTTGAAAAATGCAATATTCGGAACAAATTTTCACTGAAGATAAACAATTTCAAATAATGTTATTATGTGGTTGTCAATCGTTGCAATGTAGACTTGCTGTACCAGTCAGTTTAGGGGAAAATTATTAAAACATTGAACTTCAACATTTCCACAAATAGAACAATTCTGGAATTTTAATTCATACTTTCATAATTACTTCTACACTGTATACAATATCCCAATTCTTCAGGGAGAGCAGGAGAAATCACACACACTGAAAGGCACTGGACCGAGCAGATCAATCAGAAAAGATAACTACATTTTCTCTGCAGAATGTATAAAATGCCACTTAGGCTTGTAACTGACTACCCTTGGTATAAAAAGCAGCATTAAATATGGATATATTTGCCGATTGAGGTTTTTTTTAGGGATTATGTACTTTCTGAGGGGTTTTAAGTGTCATTGATATTACATGGCAAAAGACAGGAGGGAAAACCGCAATGATGTACAAAATTGAAATGTTGTGGTTACAAAATGTCTTACTAGTAAAAGTAGAGTTATAAGTGTCAAGTCAGCCAATGTTGCTGGGATCTTAATATAGCAGGCAGCTGGAAGAGGTTTTAATTGGATCTTGGATCTGCAATTATGACATCACAATGCACACTGCAAGGTCACTCTTCAACACACTGGTAAAAACTTTTAGAGTGCAATAACCTACAAATGGAAAACCCCATACTGATTGATACCCAGTGGCGGTGCAAGGATTTTAATGCTGGGGGCAAAAGAGGGGCAGCTTTGTCTCATGGGTAGCAAAAGCTTATAGATCGGAAACAATATGTTGTTGCCATACCAAATTTTCTGGGAGGGGGTGGGGTCAGCAAAGCATACCTAATACATGATAGAATACCTAAAGATTTTGAGAAATCTGAGGTTGTGACATCACAGTCTAATAAGACAGAGCTTTAAACTTAAATATCTCCTTAACGAAATAAGATTTTATTTTAATGCTTTCTTCACCATTTTGTGTTTCTTTTGAAGTCCTCTTTCATATAAGATGGACTTGTTTGACCACTGAACTACTGTAATCTTTTAAGCTGCAAGATGTAAGAAAAAAATGAAATTAAAGAAAGACTAATCTGATTTGGTAGTTTATATGCAAAATAAGCAGTAAGATATTCAAGTAGTTTCTACCCGATTCTGTTTCTTGTGCCAGCCTAAAGTCCTCTTTCAGGAATAGTTGACCACTAAACTATTCCTTTCAAAATTCTTCAAACTTTGATTAGCCATAATTTGGAAACACTAGGTGCTATTGTTGTAATTTAAAGACTACTCCACTCAGAATCTAAAGCCCCTTCTGTTTGATATACAATCTCTACATGTTCACATCTAAAAATGTCAGTGGTGGTTTATGGCAAGAAAAAGTGGTAGATATTGCTATTAAGAACTTTGGTGAAAAGAGTGTGGGGCAATTTACATTGTGACTTAAACTAGGGGGATGTTGATCCACTTGTATCTAGAAAGAATAACAAACATAATTCTGAGAGTAAATTTGAAACAATCATTATCCTTTTAAAAGGTGGAGACTTGTGCCACTTTTGACTGAAAAATAAACCCATTGAACAAAATTTAGTGATATGACTAAATCTCAGATCTTTTAGGAGATTAAGTATTTTTCTGTTGAACTTTTATTACAACTTCAAATTTTGTTTTCTCCCATAATTTTTTTTTCCTTTCCTATTTTACATTTTGTTTATGAAACCTTCAATTTCATAAACAAACTAAGTATTTGCAAATTTCCAACAGGATCATTAAGTTCTCTCTGTAAAGTAGTTAGACAATTTGTCATTAAAAAAAAAAAATGCTTCTTCATTTTAAATGATTTATAAGATGCTTTTTGACTTTTAATTTTCATTTTTTTTAGTTTCAAGAGAGAAGATTAATGGTTCTAAAGGATGCTTAAAAACTCCTTTTCTTTCCGCACTACTCCAGAAAGTCCATTAGTGATAAGCGTGGGTTTTTCCCCTCATTATGGTGCATCCACAATCTTGACAAAAGTAAATGAAACAAATCCTGCTTTCGTCAAAATAATATCACAGGCTGAGGTGGTGGGGCCGGAAGTGGGAAGTAGGGGAGGGTGGGGGGTGGTATGCACTTGTAGATTTATGTAAATAAGAAGTGTGAATCTCAAGAGTTTTGTTTCATTTTTGTCGAGGGTTGTAGCTTTATACTCAAAGCTAACAAAGTATTTCTTCCGTAAGTCAAAATCATTGTGGAAACCCCAAACATCGAGACGACCATCTGAGCTGTTTGCACAATGGAGCTTTAATTGCAAGTTTGAGTGGAGAAATGTTATTTTCTAAAACGAAGACTCCCTGGCTTGACAAACAACAAGAAAAGGTAATTATCAACAGCAAACCCCAATTAAACGTGATTTCTACATTTTCAAAGGACTTTAATGGCGACTGTCCTCTCATCTTCTTAGATCCTCTTCACTCCGATCGGAACATAGGGCCTTTACTGTAAGTATCTATGCATCTTTCACTGTCTTGTACTACTCTCTTGGCTTTCCCCAAGACATGCAGATGGTCTTGAGCTCCACATCTAGGGTCCTCCACCAGGTTGTCTTTGGTTGGCCTCTCATACATTTTCCTTGTGGATTCCAGTTTGTTTGTTTGATGAGGGCTTAACGGCACCATGACACAATTAAGGGTCAAATCGTGCCTGAGAAGTTAGATCATTCCAAGGGTTTTAGTCCTATCAAAGAGGGTGGAGAAATTGGGGTACCTAATGAGGTCGTAAACATAGTTCTGGGTGTTGCAAGGTGAGGGCTCTAAAAGCGTAGGAAAGGCGAAGCTTTCTACACCTTAGCAGAAAGGGGGGTCCAGAATATGGCATGAGATATGTTCCTCAGCATGGTCTCTTCGTAGAATGTGACTGACCCACTTGGGCTCTTGATTGGTTCTCTGCCACATGCTTTAATTGAAGATGTGGTCTGGCTATCTGATGTGCAGGATCTGCCTTAGGCATGTGCTGATAAAGGCTTGTAGTTTGTGTTTCAGAGTCTTCGTGAGTGAGTCTCCATGTTTAAGCACCATACAACAGAACACACTTTACATTAGAGTTGAAGATACTCAGATCGGTGCCCAGGTGAATGTTCTTGCCTATGTTCCTTCTTATTAGCGACTTTATTAAGCATTAAAATATCATATTTACATCAACTTTCACAAGAGCTGAAAATGATGGTCTGTAAAGGGGGAGGGGGATGTTTAGAAGACACAGACACAAAAGTAGCAAAATGAATCAAATAAAAGAAGTCTTTAGCAATTTTGTCCCAATGCTTTTGTCACGATGAGCCCCTGTACAAAGTATGTAGAAGTAATTAGGGAAAGGAAAATAAGAGTTTAAAAGTCAAACAGGGAATAGGTAGCACTACCTGTGGATTGTGTACAAATAAGCTGAGGCAGTGGTGGGACTGCAGGTCACGGTTGATAGAGAATAAAGTCTTAACTTTGTTTAGGGAATTATATCAATTCATGCACATTTAAGAGGGGTGGGGGGAACTCAAGCTTTTTCTGTAAGGGGAATAATGACTCCCTCCTACCCACCAAAAATGTAGAAAAATTTAATAAACGTTTTAAAAGAAATAATGACTAAGTCCCAATGACAGACCTATTACATTAGCTTTTGTTCATCCCATATCCTGAGAAATAAAATTCTGAATGATAATGATTAACACCATTTCAACGTTTAATTTACTCCAAAGTCAAAAATTACAAACCATACAAACTATCTTTACACGTGATGGACCTGAATTCATCTGTGAAGAAATGATCGTCTTACATCAAATTTGCATCCCCAAAAAACAAAAATTGAATAAATTTGTCATAATTTGAAAATAATCTTATGTTCGCTCTGCAATGAAATGATAATCTGCTGAAACATGCCTCAGTGGACGCCAATTGGGCTATCGAGTGGACGCTTTCAGCTAATACGATATTTTACTACTAGCTTCAATTCTCATGAAGCTGTGGTTTTTGATTTACTCATTTTGTTCAGTCAAGAAGAATAACAAAACCGTATTCAGGCCTTGAACTAGAATGAACTTTGCAACAACAAAAAAATGAAAGCAGTCAGTTTTCAATGTTAAGCTTTATATGGATGGGTGATATATTAAAAATTGCAAGAATTTAATTCATTTTGTGGTGGGCAATTATAACAATTTTATAGTGTAAATACATGTTTGTGCATTATGGATCAAGTTCTCAAATCAACTAAAAGGCTGGGGATCATAGGCAGGATTTGAGGGGGCAAGGGGAGCACTTCCCCCATCCCTCCCACTTTTCCCCAAATTTGTATCTTTTCTGTGGTGATTTTTTGCATCTTAGCATGAATTTGTGGTTTGGTCCACACACTTTTGACTTTGCCCCCCCCCTCCTCCCTTACACACATTTTTAATAGGCAACTGGTGGAAGACAAATCTTTAGTCAAGTGACAAGAGGATACAAATTACAAATATCTGCAAACAAAAATAATTGCAAGTTGATTAAAAAAAAAGATTTCACACAAAATTTTGGGGTGTCATTATAAATTCATAATTCAACCAAGACTGTATCTTATTTCCCAAGGCTGTATTTTATGAGCAGGATTAGTTTAGGGGTCAAAAATTTAATCTTATTTTAAAGAGAACTTTGAAAGAAACAAAATGGTGAAGAAAGCATTACAAGATCTTATTCCGTTTTTGGAGATATTAAATTTTAAAGCTCTGTCTTATCTAGGTAAAAATGACAGGCGTACTATGTAAGCTTACTAATAATGGAAGGTTGGTGCCCTCATCCTCACATTCTTAACAATTATTAATGCATTTGAAAGAAAATTGATTTAACTTTATTTTGCTATTTGAATTATTTTCACTCTAACTTTCTTCAGGTGGTAAATTATGATTACCCTTGCTAAATCCTGTTTTACTACTTTCCTGACATATCCAATGGGTTTTTTAAGTCACAAAATCGCAAGATAAAATACATAAAAACTTTGAGGAATCTGAGGCTGTGATGGCACAACTAGTCTGATTTCAGTCAATTCTACACAAATGATGCTAAACTTGCCTCACTCCTGAACTAATCCTTAAAAATGTTATGACCCACCAACTTAAAAGTTTCACAATTAAATCTAGTGCCTTTATTGAGTGTCCTCTCTAAATTCTTATCATACAATGGAACATTAATAGAATACAGCAATCAGAAAGTGATTGACTGGCGGCTACACGAAGCTGCAAAATGGAGGGGAGAGTATGAAATATTGCATAAAATTAAATGGCATGGCTCCAACATGCAATACTGAACTTTTATCCGCATACAAGCTCTCATCTTCAGGGACCGCGAAGATGGAGAGGCTGGAAGGCTTGCATGTTTGTGCAAATCATTGTTTATGAAATGTAGTGTTTCTATCTCTTAATTATATTAATCAACAACTTAAATATTGTTAACCATTGAGCTGCCAGGAAGAAGCTCCAAATGAGGTTGGCTATGAATAAGAAATGGGGCAAGAAGAATAGTTTAATATCACAGATTATTCATAAATTTGAGAAAGCAGTACAGTAAATTTCAAATGCAGGCTTTAAAATATTCCACTGTCATATATGAAACAATGAAAATTCAGGGAAATATTTCTTGAAAAAGCCAGAAATGCAAACACTCTATGTATACAGAGTGGAATAGTTCTACTGTTCACAAGAATTTAAATATGGCATTTATAGAAATACTCTCCAGACACTGATACAAAAAGTTACAACCATATCCATTTGTTGGTTTTGCTCCCGGTGCCGTGGGCTGCAAGAATATTTCCCTGAGCTTTAAAACCATAACCTGACAACACTTTCTGAATAATGTCTTCTACTTTTTGTTATTTTCTCAATGAATATTCTCTTTTTTATCTCACCACAGATGGGAAGAATGATCAAATGTCACATGTCCTGGGGAGATCGGTAATGGGTTTGGAGAGATGCACTACAAACTTGTCTGATGATAATAATTTACATCCTCTACTTAAAGATGAAGTACGGTTGAACTTTAGGAGTCACAATAACGCAATGCAAGAAGGAAAACAAACTGCTGACAAAAACTAACCATCTCCTCTCTCTTAATAAAATAAATGAATATATGAGATTATGAGCTGAAAGTAAATTGCAATATTTAAAAGTGTTTAGCATATTCTTTTTCTTTTTAATTTAATATTTTAAATTTATTTCTTGTTTATAGAGGCAATTTTTTTAAATATCTTTTCTTACATCACTTGGGAAGGAAAAAATGAGCAATAATTACAGCTCACAAGCATCAAGAAACCTGAAACTTTAAACAATTACTTCCAACTAATTTGCTCTAGAGTTGTTGAAATCATAAGATATCTCTATTTCCTACACTTGTTGATGGGTTAACGGGAACCCTTAAGAATTTAGGGGAACCCTTAAGAACATTTTAAGTTGCACATATTTTTAAACAACAATTAATCATTGAAAAAAAAATGTGAAAAAATGAATGATATAAGGCTAGTAGAGTTTATTTATTTCATTGAATTATTGCAGTTTCACTAAGATTTTATTGAAATATTGAGATTGTATGACTCGCAACCACTGAATGTGTTAGCAGATAGTTAAAACAAGAGGAGGGGAGCAGGTAGCTCAGTCAGCTGAGCATACGACTGACATGCTGGAGGTCCCAGGTTCGAGTCCAATGGCGATTTAACCAGTGACTTTTTCCACAGATATGCAGAATAATAAATGCTAACATCAAGCACAGAGGTTTGTCTTCTTCACTATTCCTTCTCTCCCACTGACCTTTCGAGAAAGTGGCAAATGGTTGGATGGCGCTCACCGTCCTTCAAAGGGGATGTAAAGCCGTTGGTCGCGATGGAAGGAGTTCTCTGAATACTTCTTGAAAAGAGCAGGGTGTTAACCCGGTGTTCATCCACTTTCCATCCTGGCAAAATTAATTGGGTCCACACTGAAAACAAATCAATGCAACTTACGTGTGCTTTCCCTGGCATATGCATAGAAGACGAACAAACAAAGAGTCTACTGAAGAACTTGTGGTGTACAATCAGAAGATACTTGGGAAAAATATTCTCCGTCAATTAAAAAGAAGCCAAATTACTTTTCAATGAAACATGAACAATTGTTGAGAAAGTTGGTGTGTGAACCATGCAGTCCTTTGTAGTAAACTTTATATTCCAGTCATTTTTACACAAACTTGTCTCTATCTTCTTAACACTTGTCTTTGCTACTAAGACGTTACTGAGATTCAAATACATTTTGTTAGAATAAGCTATTACCTTCAATTTAGATACTTTTGGTCATATTGTCATTATATATGACAATCATTGGAAATCAACAGAAGCTGCATACAAAAATGGAGGTCCATACGTTCATACATCACAAATTTGCATATTATCAAGACACAAATGTTCCAAAAGCTATAAAAACGGTCAATGTTTAACCAATTGTGATGGAATTTTGTGCAATTTTTGTGTTTCAATATAGATTTTTAAGCACAAAATTATCATTTTTGTTGTTTCATCAAATTGCATCAAACTTCTAAATATAGTAAATAGGAAACCATTTACAGGATATTTTTCTAGTCTTCAAGCAAAATATGATTTTTCCCTTGTGATATCACTAACTACACTGGCAACTGTTGTCATCAACCACTTTGATTGAAATATGCCTAGGAACAAATCATATAAACTATATAAATGACAATATCCGAAGAAGGTTGGGACAAACAAATTTCAAAACTTTTCCCTAATAAACCCCTTTGAATCAAATATTAAAGAGTCAATCAATATATGACACCCTATATCAGACAATCACTGTCAAAATACTGACCTGGGAACCAACTGCCCTGCTAAATCATCCTGAACATTCATATATATGATTCTAAAAAGGGAATGTCTTTCTAGGTGAATGGACCTTACAAGGGGCTTTCATTTGCTTGACGTAGGGGCTTTTATTTGCTTAACGTAGGGGCTTTTATTTGCTTGACGTAGGAGCTTTTATTTGCTTGATGTCGTTTATATGCTTGGGGGCTTTTATTTGCCTGTTATTTGCGATGTAGGGGCTTTTATTTGCTTGACGTAGGGGCTTTTATTTGCTTGACGTAGGGGCTTTTATTTACTTGATGAAGGGGCTTTTATTTACTTGACGTAGGGGCTTTTATATGCTTGACGTAGAGGCTTTTAATTGCTTGACGTAGGGGCTGTTATTTGCTTGACGTAAGGGCTTTTATTTGCTTGATGTAGGGGCTTTCATTTGCTTGACGTAGGGGCTTTTATTTGCTTGACGTAGGGGCTTTTATTTGCTTGATGTAGGGGCTTTGATTTACTTGACGTAGGGGCTTTGATTTGCTTGACGTAGGGGCTTTGATTTGCTTGACTTAGGGGCTTTTATTTGCTTGACGTAGGGGCTTTTATTTGCTTGTTGTTTTATTTGTTACCATTGTCAACATTGTCAACCCTGCTTAAGGGGTACAGTACACTAAAGCTGTGCATTTAAAAACATTTTTAGTGATTCTTTGAGGATATACTTGAATGATTAGACTTGTCCAACTTGTCATCAGATCTTACTAAAGATATTTTAGACTTGTGATCTGCTTTATCAACTGTTGATATTTATGATCATATCAGTATTATTTCTATTTACTGCAATCAAACTTACAAGAAATAAAGAAACGCTTTTTTGACAGATCCAAGTGTTTTCACCCGGCTGTATTAGCCAATCCATATTTGACCCAAAAGACCTCAATGATGTTGAAAATATTCTCAGCAGAATGAAAATGTCACTCATTACTGTACAGCACAATATCACACATTGTGACACTATACAACTCAGCACTTTGTCACACTCAACTCTACATGTCCATGGGTGTCAGAAGGAACTCGGGGCTAAGCTTACTCAGGGCAAGGGGGCAGAAAATCAAGTGAGGGCACTTTTTGAAGTAATTGAGGGGCACTTTTCACTTTTAAAAGGGGCACTTTTGTTTATCTGACCCTGGTTCCTATACATATGGTTTGAGCATAGGCAGGATTTGGAGGAAGCAAGGGGGAACTTTCCCACCCCCCACTTTTTTCCAGATGTATACTTTTGTATGGTAATTTTTTTTGTATCTCTCCCCCACTTTTAATTTTCCCCAACTTTCGGTATACGCAAATCTTGCCAATGGGTTTGAGATTCAGGAGCCAGGACCAATGTTGGCAATTGCCCATTAGGCGAATAGTTAAAAGGCCTACTTTTGAAAATTATTGGGGCCATGCCCCCCTTCCACCAAGGCCCTTAATCGGGCCCCTGGTAAATGACATGCTTTAATTGTGTGAAATAAATACTAAATGTACGTTACGTCTTCTAAGTACTATGTAGGATTTGTAAGAGTGGATTTCTATTTGTTTTCAAGCTTCACGAATGACCTATAACTTCAAATAACTTTCAAAATGGCACCTTCTGCTCCTGTTCATCCCCAACTTTCAAAAGGGCACCTCCTGCTCCCCTTTGCCACCCCTTCTTCTAGGGCAAGGGGGCAGTCATCCTCTTGCCCCGTGGTTCCACATCACTGACTATGTCACACTACACAACTCTGCACTATGTCACACAATAAAACTGCACTATGTCACACTATGCAACTCTGCACTATCATATCATACTATACAACTCTGCACTATCATGTCACACTATACAACTCTGCAGTATGTCACACTATAGAACTCTGCAATGTCACACATCAGTACTATGTCACACTATACAACTCTGCAGCTATGTCACATCAAACCAACTATACATATATATAATAACAATATAAACATAATATCAACACAAATGATCTCTTTATCATTCCTAGGATCAACAGAGCTATGTGTGACCCAAAAACTGACAACAGCATGATATGGTATCAAACTGTGGAAATTGTCTTTCATCACCAAAACAGCAGAAATGTCCATTTCATTTGCATTCCAATGTGACTTTATGTCCTTATATACCATGTAATTTACCAGCCTCATTCTGATAATAATGCACATAGATGAAAAATGAACTTACTCTCATATCTTCATCCTCACTCAACTGTAAACAAACCTACCCACAAATCATTTATGTTCTAATTCAACAAAAAAAATCATTTAATATACATTCCAACTTAATAAACAGCCTCTGGGATAGTTGTAAACTGAATAAGGATTATTTCCTGTGAGAGAACATTGAGATCGAAGCAAGTCACGACAAGAATTTATGGAATTAAAGACAATGAGATTTACCTTGCTCTCTTCCCCTTCTTCACGCTTTTGAAAATTGATTTCATGGCGGGTGTAACATGAATCTGCGAGAAAAAGTAAAAAGGTCATTCATGCATTCTCATGGGGTTAAAAAAACGTTGTGCCATTCTGATAACTGAAATCATATTTCACACTAAATCTTGTATTTTGGTTCAAAAAAAAAAAAAAAAAAAAAAAAATCATGGCCAAATTACACATCACTAATATTGTAATTCATCCCAGCCTTCAAAAATAGAAATATTTGTGTATAAACACTGAACACGCCTGAGAAAAATTATGTAGATAAATTAAAGGCACAATAGTTTTTTTTTAAGATTTCTGAAGGCATGTAAAACTCCAAAGCGATATAGAAAACAATTTTTGCATAAAACCTGTTTGATTTCTTGGTGTTTAAAAAAACAAACCAATAACCAAAAACTCCATCTGAAATTCGTTTTCCATCATTAAGATGCTCACACCATCAAAAAAGGTAGCAAGTGCTTTGACTCAAAAATCTAGATTTATAATTGACCGATATTTATTCATATTATGCTCTGGTTGCCATAAAGCATTTTTAACCCTTGGGCCCCTCCAATCCGACACCATATCAGTTTTCTCAGAATCATGGGTAATCCACACCTTTTAACCCGAGAGCCTCTTCACAGTTCAATTTCTAGCAATCAGCTATTGTTACACCATACACAACACAGGGGTAATCCACACCTTCCAACCTGAGAGCCTCTTCACACTTCACTTGCTAACAACCAGCTATTGTTACACAGTACATAATAGGTCATTCATCTGAGGCTGAAGCCACAAACCTCCTTTGAAGTGAAGTGGAACAGAATAGTCCTTGGCTGACCCTAAAAAAAAATGCATTTAGGCATGGAGGAATTTGTGCAATGCCCATGAATGATTGATGGACCATTCCTCCCAAAGAGAGTTATTTCATCATGCTTTCTTGCAAGCTACTTTTCAAATATAGAAAAAGTGAATTATTGGTTGAACAAGATTAGAATTGTAGATTGTCAGCTCTGTACCTGTTGCAATACTGAACCTGAAACTGTACAAAACTTTTTTTATGAACTGCGAAGTAACAAAAAAGAATCTGGCTTGATATTAAATCTCTGTAATAAGCCACTTTAGTTTCCCCAAATCAAATGCTCGTTGGATTCTTCATGGAAAATGGCAGCTGAGATGTACCTCATTTGTAAATATATGACCTTTTTTTTGTAACAATATCACCTTCAGTTAAGATTGTTTTGTTATTTCTGTTATCTATACACAAATACATTGCCAAAATTGAGTTGAGAATGCAATAAATTACTTGAAACAAAAGTGAATTAAATGAGACATTACTGTATGATATACTGAATATTGATTGAAGGTCTACGTACAGATACAAAAGTTTTATGTTCAACAACGTACCGAAAAGAGCAGTTTATTCTGAGTTTAATAGTCTTTGAATTTTGAAAATTGCATGTTTTTCAAGTTATGAATAATCAAATTTTGAAATTGTTTTACTATAATAAATAATGTGATGTATGAACAGGAAAACACCACAAAATGCTTTTTAAAATTATTTTTTATATTTCTTCCCTTAATTTTAGACTTTAAAACTGTTTAAAACGTCTTCACAAGCTTGAGGTTGAAGATCAAATCCTCTTCATCAGAATTATCTTCCCTTTTTTAAACGGCAGAGGGTAAAAAAACAATGGATTTACATAAGAAAATAGAGACTAGACTATGTCCGCTTCATACATCACAAGAGTAACACAAAAAATAGCATATTTGCTCATATTTGTACAAAAATTGTCAAAGAGCTGTGAAGTGGCCAATTTTGATGAATTATTATGCTTTCTTCTTTATTCTTAGTAAATCTTAAATTACCTAATGTCGCCTCCACCTGACCATAAAGCATTAATGAATAAGGTATATAACTATTTTTTTATAATTCTACCTTCATTCTCAGAGCAATGATGCAACATTTTACCTTTGGTATTAAAAGACCTTTACACACAATCATCCAATCCAATCAAAATGCAAATCCCATTCATCAAAAATGAAGAAGAAAAAAAATTCATTAGGCATGTATGGTTTTTAAATTCAATTTACTTGCAAGCCCCTAAAACAATAAGAAGCATATTGTAAACACCTGGTTTTGCAAGTCAGTATGAAAGTGTTTTGTAGAAGCTAATCAAGTGTGTCAAAAGGAAATCAACCATTTGAGGCAATTAATGGCAAATGTGAAACCAATAGACCACAAAGCAAGTCAAATATTTGCACTACTAAAATCAATTTGTTTTTCATGCACATTTTTCAATTGAGTATCATTTTGAGCTTTGTACAAACAAATTTCTATAAAGCATTTCTCTTGTCCAGAAAAAAACATTTGGAAATGTCACAACGTCCAGTGAGGCCACCAGAAAAATGCTGCTGGAAGGGGGTGGGGAGAATAAGAAAGGAGAACCTGTGCCACGCAAGTGCAAGCCTTATATATAAATAACATAAACCAAGCAAATTTCCCTATGCAATTTTTCATATGGAGGGCAAAACATTAATGTGGGCGAACCCCCTGTTCCTCCCTCCAGCAACTTCAATCAAATTACAACTAAAACAATTATTAAAAGCAACATTGGAATAATTTGAAATAAGCTACTGGCCAAATAAAATTAATCTAAAATACCATTACTTTTCTTTCATGTGTATAAATTGCATACAAAATCATTTTACCACTGCATGTACTGAAAAAATCTTAGTATAGCAGTAAATTGCTATATACAGTTTAATGAAGTAAGTTTACTATGCGTTTCTTAGATTATGATTTTTCATTAACTTTTTATTCTTGGACTAAAATTTCATTTTCAACACAACAATTTAACAAGAAAATTTTCAATTAAGATTATTTAAACCAAATTCAAAAGATCATAATTTTTCTTTTTTAATTGATATATTTTGGTAACAGAATAAAGTTGTATTACAAGAAACACATTTTGCCAAAGTTGTACTGCTATTTTAGGATTTTATCATTGTACTGTTGTTATTAACAGTAGAGTAAGGGTTAAGCACAGGCTGACCATTGAAGGTTCTTCTATATTCTAGTCGGACTTGCTCCACTTCGGTGATTCTGTGGGTCGCCCACTGGGATATATTTTTGAGTTGGCACACTCTCCGCTATTCTACCAGCAATATTTTGAAAACACACTCGGGAGCAGAGCCAAAGATGGTGCACCAAAAATGGCGATAATATGATGCTGCATATATTTTTTGCTTGCCACACTCTCCGCAAGTAGATTAACCTTACTGTGCCAGCAATATTTTGAAAACACGCTCGGGAGGTGGAGTCAAAAATGGTGATAATATGTCCACATGGTAGAGTAAGGGTTAAGCACAGGCTGACCATTAAAGGTTCCTCTGTCTTCCGAACAGCATAGTCGGACTCGTTCCGCTTTAGTGACCCAACGGGCGGTTGCGCCCACCGGGATGATGCTGCGTATATTTTTGAGTTGGCACACTCTCCGTGGGTAGATTAACCCTTACTCTACCAGCAATATTTTGAAAACACGCTCGGGACGCGGAGTCAAAGTTGGTGCACCGAAAAGGACGATAATATGTCCGTGTGGTAAAGTAAGGGTTAATGGATGTGTTTTCTGAAATAAATGTTTACTTCATAATGGCATTCATTTGAAGCGCATATGATCAATTATGAAAGGGGCTCATCACTTTTAAACAAAATATGGGGAGAATTAAAGCAGGACTGGTCAAAATCTTAAAATCTATGAAAATAATATACATGACAATACATATTCCAAATTCATGTGTGCCAGATGAGTTAGTGAATTAGGGGATAAATGCGAGGGTGGCCAGTCTCAAATGCCATTTGAGACCAAGGATGACATTATCACAGTGTTTGAGCAGACTGAGGCGATAGCCGAGATCCGCTGGCCCTATGATGACGTCACCCGCAGTCTCAGATACCATTTGAGACCAGCCAATCTCACTTTTAACCCTATTCATAAATATCTAATTTTTGTAGGTAAAATATAAGGAAAACAGGCAATTTATTTTGATCACTTTTTATATTCTCCACACACTCATTGTGAAGTCATTTAGTTAAACGTGTCTTAATTTTTTGTTGCGACGACCAACTGACCAGTCGAAGATCTGACCGTACAGATTAAAGTTACTCGCCAGACTTAATGAAACAAAACACATGTTTGTTCTCAAACATCTTTTGCATACTACTTTTGTACGACCACAAGAAAGCTGTTCGTTGTTTTCAAACAATAATAAAGAAATACATTAAAATGGGCAGGACATAGGTTATCGAGTTTTGACAGACTGTTAAAACTGAATCGCGAAACCGGCTAGCACTCTGAACATTTAAAACAAAGTTGAAAAACAAGGTCTTGGCAAAGTATAAAAAGCCACAGGCCAGTAGGGATAAAGGTAAGACTCAAATGATAAATGTAGGTTTATTATTAGGCCTCTTTTGAAGAATTTTATCAAGTTTGCGAACGTCGAATTTAGGTTTAATTGGGCTAACGTTAGTTGGCTGCTCATTTCTTTTGTGACCAAAGTAGGCTAGGCTAACATTTTGTAACGTTTACTTGACACAAACACATGGCGGACTGTCAAGACTTAAAATACAATGCATAGTGTTTCAAGTATTTTGATAAGAGTGTCAGTAAATGTTGCAGCATTTAATCACTTAGGGGCCAAATATTGACTTTGCATGGCTTTCAAATTTCTGTTCTGGTCAGAAAGCTTGGTGGCAAATTATCCTCATTTTAATTTTAATAAATCAATTAAGAACAATTGCTATGAAAGATTGTTCTCGAATCAAAGCCAGAGCTGTTGATTGAAACTCATAAGAGTTGTGTCTAGAAATTGTGTTTGTTTCATTTTTCTCATACATTTTCTCATATTTTTTTGCATATCCTTTCATATGCTTTTCATCATTTTGCCAATGTAGGCCAATATTTTTCCAAGGGACACATACATGCACTGTCATACAGGTCAGTCTGGCATCAAACGTATTCCAGACCATTGATTAGCCAAACAGAGTAATTACAAATCTAAAATTAAGCCATTTGAGATCTAGGATGATGTACATTTATTATGCTTAATAAGGGTGTTAATATATGGAAAGTGTTGATCATCACCATTCTCCCAACGTACATCTTGCTGGTCTTGAATGTATTCGAGACCACCTATAAGCCAATCGGAAAGCTAAAAGCTTGATTTACTATTTATGAATAGTAGATTTAACAGAGAAGAATAATGCACAATTGAAGGAATGTTTCTGTGAATTTTCATTTGTATTTATATGACAGACAACTATTAAAAAAAAAGAAATTGATGAAAACCATGTTGATATCTTATTCCATTCAGGAGTCATATTGTATGTAAAAGATTTTGCCAGTGAAAAGTGAAAAATGTCATAATTACAGTTCCAAGGCAATGTTTATGTATTTCTGTGAAAACTTATTCAATCTTTCTAAATTATTGAAAACATGTTTTACTTGATTACTAAGATGCACATTAAAACAACATGCTTTTCCCAATCTGCTCATGTACCTTACATTGTAAATGAACTTAAAAGAAAGAAAACTTTACTTTCATTTCATACAAAGACATATAGAATTATCTTTGATATGACATAACATTTTACATTGTGAAGTCACTTTGTGTTGACATCTGGTGGAATAAGGTATTGTCAAGTATAACATTTTCATACTGGCTTTTACGATTTCGGCATTTTTTAAAAGCAATAAGCTTCTTTTGAGATTGATCACATGTATATTATTTTCTTGGTTGAGAGGTTGTTCTTAATTTGTATAAACAATTAGTCAGGCCTCACCTTGAGTGTGCAATTCAAGCTATGAGAAAGATTAGTTCATTTTGGAGAAGGTTCAGCAAAGAGCCTCTAGATTTATTTCCAACTCTTATGATTCTGCTGTAGATTCCGATTTCTTGGTTTGACCATGCTTGAGATGAGAAGAGTACATGACAATATGATTATGGTTTTTAAATTCCCTATCTGGTAGTGATGCTTTGACATCCATGCCCGCTATATCTTGCCAGTGCACGTTTTAGCTAATTCTGAAGTGACATGCGGTAACAGTTTGAAGTTGACCAAAGAGTTCTCACAGATTGATATTCGGCGTTTCAGCTTTTCGTTAACAGTTGCTAATGAATGGTTGCCTGAGTGGGAGGTTACTATAATTCTGTTCAAATTTCAAAGCCAACAGTGATACATTCTTTACTAAATCTAGACATCTTTGATATTGTGTAGTTTTCTGTAATTTTCTTTTGTGGCAGTGGTGGTGGTTGTGGTGGTGGTGGTTGTGGTGGTGGTGGTTGTGGTTGTGGTGGTGGTTGTGGTGGTGGTGGTGGTGGTGTGGTGGTGGTGGTTGTGGTGGTGGTGGTTGTGGTGGTGGTGGTTGTGGTGGTGGTTGTGGTGGTGGTTGTGGTGGTGGTTGTGGTGGTTGTGGTGGTGGTGGTTATTGGTGGTTGTGGTGGTTGTGGTGGTGGTGGTGATGGTGGTGGTGGTATTAGCTTGGGTTTTTGATGGGTAGACTAACCCTTCTTAGCTGGTCATTTCATTATGTTATGTTATATCATATTGGTCACAGACCGGGTCACAGACATCAATTGTTATAATCTAGAGTACAGCATGTCATGGTGATTATTTTTCATATTGTGCTCCAAAACATTATTAATGTTCCTTTCTAATGCACATATAAGAATGAGTACAAAATTGCTCATTAGGCCCAATAAAACAAATTGTTAGCTTATCACCCTCGTATAGCTCATTAGTCACCAATAAAACAAATTATTAGCTAATTACCCTCATATTGCTCATTAACCCAATAAAACAAATCATCAGCTTATCACCCTCGTATTGCTTATTAGTCACCAATAAAACAAATTATGAGCTTATTACCCTCATATTACTCATTAGTCACCAATAAAACAAATTATTAGCTTATCACCCTCGTATTGCTTATTAGTCACCAATAAAACAAATTATTAGCTTATCACCCTCGTATTGCTTATTAGTCGCCAATAAAACAAATTATCAGCTTATTACCCTCGTATTGCTCATTAGGCCCAATGAAACAAATCATTAATTTATCACCCTCATACACATCAGTCTTGCTTCTCACCCTCGTATTGCTTATTAGTCGCCAATAAAACAAATTATTAGCTTATTACCCTCGTATTGCTCATTAGGCCCAATGAAACAAATCATTAATTTATCACCCTCATGCACATCAGTCTTGAGAGAATCCCAGATCTGTTTTTTTAATTTTAGAGTACCATACTTTTCTCTCAAATTTCGTCATTCAGCGTCCGTACTTCGGTTTCTTTCTTACTTTCTATTTAAATACAAACGATTGCTTCAGATAGTTTTCAATATCTATTACACCTGATGTGGTTGACCTGATCCGCAATGCTGCAAATCGCCAAAATTAATTGGCCTGGGGATTTTTTTATATTTTTTTTTACGTACCTCAATAACAAATTAATCAATATCAAAAATATTTCCAAAGTTTTATGGAGATATTCCCAACTTACGATAGCAGGATGACTCTCTTCCAGTTCCTTGAGACGTATACCCACAAAGAACTCATGCTCAGATATCTACAAATGAAACATGGATTGAGTATATGAAACAAGAAATTATTCATGAAACAAGAAAGTGTTCTGTATTGCACACACCACTTTGAGAAGTACCCCATGCTATTTATTTCTTGTTAATATCTTTATTGTATGATCCCATCCACATTACAGTTTTGAATTTCTTTTTAATGCCAGAAGCCAATTGTTTTAATTTTCTTTAATGCCAGAAATCAATTGTTTTAATTTTCTTTTGGACCAGAAAATTGATTGCTTTGATTTCCTTTCAGGGCATAATTTCATTGCTGAATGCATATTTAAACTTGCTCCCTTATAACATTTCTGTACGGCATCCCAACCCCTTCATTTCTGTCTGTCTCCTTTACCATTTCCTAAATTTCCATTTCTTTCTTTCTTTCTTTCTTTCTTTCTTGGGAAACTAACCCTGTCAGATTTTATAAAAAATCATTCATGATTTTGTGAAATATGTTGATGACAAATTAGACAAAAAATGTACGCAAAAGATACCCTACATGCATCTTTAATAATAAAAAATATTTTATGCATATGCATTTTAAGAAGATATGTAACACTGAATATCTAATTTTCACGGTTCTACAATGTATTTATGAACATTGGTCTCCAGAGGAATATCTAATGACATTTTGAGTATTTCATCTTCCCTACGGTTAAGCTTAATAATGCTTATTACATGAACACAATGCACATTATTTACATACCCATTATTAAGAAATATTCCAATAAATTTTTATTTTCATATATATGATAGAGGCCTATAGGAAAGAAACAATTTAGTGTAAAAATCAAGATGATATCTTTTTCCGTTTAGGAGTTATTGCATTTTAAAGATTGCAGTGTGTTGAAAAGTGACCTCGTAGTGTAACATGTGACGTCATAAAGGCAGATCCAAGACAATTCTTGTGTATTTCTATAAAACTTAAGAGTGTAGGGTTCATGAGCAAATGGGCAAAGAACGTTCTTATATTAAGTGTATGTTATAACACATCTCAATAAACAAGCACAAAAAGCTTCCAGTAATTTAGCAATTGGTTTTCAAAGAAATAAACAAAACATGACGTGTACCTCTGCTTAGTATGCACTGCAACTGCCAATTTTGGCCAAAATCGACGGTTGCACATCACACGCCTCGCCAGAGCAAGGGCAACCTAATATGATATCATTATTTGCTTGTCCTGGCACAGTTACGATCTAATTACATTGCCAACACGTGCGCGTGTAATATGATGCCTCTATCTGATGCACGTTGGGCATATCATTAATGCCCCCATGATAGCATACTGAAAGGAAAGAGCTTGCACACTTAATGAATTGTCCTGGATTTGCCTTTATGACTTCACACTGTACACTGTGAGGTCATTTTACAACACACTTGCACAATCTTTGAAATGCAATAACTCCTAAATGGACAAAGATATCAACAAGTTTTTACACCAATTTGTTTCTCTTATAGTCCTCATAATGCCTGCAATGCACACAATTTACATAGCTATTATTAAGAAAAAATGTGCTAAAAGTCCCAAACTCATGAAAATAAAATAAAAAACAAACCCTGCACCATACAAACAAGAACTCAATGTATCCTATATATAACTAATTCATTTGATACTAAATTCAACTTTTCCTACTTAAAAAGCTTAAACTCCCAAAATAATATGTAAAATACAAAAAAACTCACATCTCGGATTGACGGATAACTCCCATTAACATCAAATATAAATTCCAAGAGCTAAAAAATGAAAATAATAAAATCCACCTCAATTAAATAATATGCCTCAAGCAAAAACTGAATATGAATTTCAATTGCAAAATATCTTTAAACTTTGATTTATGGAGCTTTAAAGTATTAGTTCAGTGGTCAAAGAAGTTGATCTTATATGAAAGAGGACATTAAATGAAACAAAATGGCAAAGAAAGCGTTCAAAAATTATAGTCTGTTAAGGAGATATTCAAATTAACAGTTCTGTCTTATCACTGTACAGCAGAACTGACTGGTGTAGTAAGTAATCTTAACAAATGTAAACATATTTTAAGAAAATTCATTTGAATGATTTTTTCTTAAACTTTCTTCAGGTGATAAATTATAATTGTTCTTACATGATTCTGATATACTACTTTCCTTACTTATCCTAATGGTTTTTAAGCCTACAAAATCACAGGCAAAAATATGATAGAATATATAACTATTTGAGGATGTGATGATCTAGTCTGTTTTCAGTCATTTCTATAGGATTGATACACAACTTTAAACTTAAATATCTCCTTAAAGGATTAGTTCAGTGGTCAGGCAAGTCTATCTTATATGAAAGAGGACTTCAAAGGAAACAAAATGGTGAAGAAAGCATTTAAAAATCTTATTATATTAAGGAGATATTTAAGTTTAAAGTTTGGTATCATTTGTATAGAAACGACTATAACCAGACTAGTTGTGATGTCATAACCTCAGATTCCTCAAAAGTCTTTATGTATCCTATATTTTGTCCTGCGATTTTGTGGCTTATAAATCATGAGATATGTCAAAAAAGTAGTAAAACTAAATCTAGGAAGAGTATTAATAATATACTACCTGATGAAAGTTTGACAAAAAAATCAATTAAATGGTGACAAAATTAAATAAACTTTCTTTAAAGTACTTAAAGACTTTGAGGAATCTGAGGCTGTGACGTCACAAACTAGTCTGATTTCAGTCGTTTCTACGGAAATGATACTAAACTTTAAATTGGAATATCTGCTTAATGGAATAATATTTTTGAATGCTTTCTTCGCTTCACCATTTTGTTCCTTTGAAGTCCTCTTTCATATAAGATGGACATGCTTGACCACTAAACTTATCCTTTAGAGGAATATTCCTATGTAATTTCCTTGTTATGTATCTAGAGAAAAAATTAAGAAACACATGATGATCCAATTACTTTCTAACCCCAAGTCCTGATTGGCAAATGGAACAAGTCGGGGAGATTATATTTCAAACCCGTCTCCACTTAGTCTCACTCCCCTGGACTCTTTCATTAACACTAATGCTTGACTATTCCACAGTGATTGTGAGCAAACTAAATTGCTGGCTATACACAGCTACACAGCCCTTTTAGTGAATTGTGGTTTGCAGATCTTATTTTCTGAGCCAAGCCAACCATTCGATTCATTAATAGTTTTCTTCAATTAGTGCCTGGAGGACTTCAAGAGAAAGAATAAAAAGTACCAAAGGTAATAATAATGATGATGATAATGATAATGATAATAATAACAATACTTGGTTTTTTTATAGCGCTTTTTTATGCAAGTATGCATATTCATTGAGCTTTACAATGGAAACTTTAGGCTCACAGCTGCAGCTTAACATGGCGCACAAACCTGTACCATTACCCTGTTCTGATCCTTTATGCTGACCACCAATCAAGAGGGCAGCATGCAGGTACCATTTTCAAAGTCTTTTGTATGACTCGACTGAGGATCGAACCCACGACCTTCCGGTTGGAAAGCGGATGCTCTATCAATTGAGCTAACTACAGTTGGATAATAAATTGTGGTTTCTGTGCTGAGGGGCCCCTGTGCTGAGGGTATTCTGAGCCGAGGGGTTTCTGTGCCGAGAAGTTTCTGTGCCGAGGGGTTTCTGTGCTGAGGGGGGGTTTCTGTGCCGAGGGGTTTCTGTGCCGAGGGGTTTCTGTGCCGAAGGGTTTCTGTGCAGAGGGGTTTCTGTGCCGAGGGGTTTCTGTGCTGAGGGGTTTTTGTGCCGAGGGGTTTCTGTGCCAAGGGGTTTCTGTGCCGAGGGTTTCTGTGCCGAGGGTTCTGTGCGAAGGGTTTCTGTGCCGAGGTTTTCTGTGCTGAGGGTTTTCTGTGCCAAGGGTTTCTGTGCCAAGGGTTTCTGTGCCGAGGGTTCTGTGCGAGGGTTTCTGTGCCGAGGGTTTTCTGTGCCGAGGGGTTTTTGTGCCGAGGGGTTTCTGTGCCAAGGGGTTTCTGTGCCAAGGGGTTTCTGTGCCGAGGGGTTTCTGTGCCGAGGGGTTCTGTGCCGAGGGTTTTCTGTGCCGAGGGGTTTCTGTGCCGAGGGGTTTTTGTGCCAAGGAGTTTCTGTGCAAAGGGGTTTCTGTGCCAAGGGGCTTCTGTGCCAAGGGGCTTCTGTGCCAAGGGGTTTCTGTGCCAAGGGATTTCTGGATAAGTTTTTAATAGGCCTCTTAGATCATCATGAGATTGGTAAAATAAACCATGTTGATATCTGAAGACGTTATCGAACTTAAAGATTTTTCTTGACGCATAAAAATGACTTTTGTACTGAGTCTAAGTCATCATTATGATGTCATCACAACACTATTTGTACTAATCTTTATGTATTTTTATTAAAATTAATCACCAATTTTCATAATTCAGATTGGAATACATTATTGTAAATTTCATTCTACACTATTCTTATCATTTTTGAAGAAGAAAATGTTTTCAATCATTTGAAGAAAACAAAATTAATTTTCAAAGAAACATATGAAGAATAGTACAGAAGTGCTGTGATGACATCATAATGATGACTTAGACTAAGACCAACAATCTTATTTATGCAGACAAGAAAAATATTTAAAATTTAATAACATCTCATAAGAATAAGATATTAACTTAGTGTTTTAACCAATCTGTTTCTTTTCCCTCTATTTAAATACAAAATGAAATTCCATAGGAATGTTCCTTTACCAAAATAAAATTTTTGAATGCTTTCTTTACCATTTTGTTTCTTTTTGAACCCTCTTTCATATATAAGTATACATACATATCTGAGGGTGTGATGTCACAAGTAGTCTGATTTCAGATTTTTAAATGCTTTTTTTACCATTTTTTTTTTTTTTTGAAGTCATCTTTCATATAAGATGGACATGCTTGAACATGCACTGAACTAATCCTTTAAATATTTCTGATTCAAGTCTTTCCCACTTGAGGGGATTCAAAAAAAATTCATTTCCTTGAGATACCTTGTAGAATTCAACCATAATTTATATAATGATAATAATGAATGTATCATGAGTGTAGCCAGCCTTTTGGATTGTAAAACGAAAACATTTTTGATGACATTAACAATTGTTCCAAAAATGTGTCAAAATAGCGGTCTTTAAACTGTTCGGCGGCTTAATATGATTGAAGAGAAAAAAGACTGCTTCAAAATCTGACATTTTAGTAAATTATCTGGGTCTTTTAGCAAACTTTCTGACCTTTTTTACCTTTTTGGGAGCCATTTTGGGGATCAAACGACCCGGTCGCCCCACTGGCTACACCCATATGTATAGGCCTACAATCAAGAATGATAGTAGACTATTTTGACTGGGAAGGGGTGGGGTGTAAAATATAAGATTTACTGATGGCCTTAAATTAGCATCCTATTTAAAAAAAACTGCCTCCCTGTAAAAAAGTTAACAATCAAAATCTTTATTTATTTTTTTATCAATAAGTCTCACCCCCCACATCCCCCTCCGCAGTATTTACACCCCTGCCTACAATCCCAACAAAAACTGGCAGGCTGGAAAAGGATATATGTGAAAAATAAGTAAGAGAGACAATTCATCAAGAATGGTCATTCGATATTGCATGAATTCTTGCAAAGTGTACATACTGAAATAACAAAAAAAACAATGACAATTAACAAACACAAGATAACATACATGGGTCGTTTCTCTCTTCTCACATGAAATATAATATCTGAATTATTTTGATTCCAACTAATACTTTGATTGATTTAAAACAAAAAATATATTCTCATAATTTGGAAAAAATTCATTACTAAAAATAATTATTTTTGTCTTAAAATTATATATGTGTTGCTGTGCCAGTTTATCAGACTACAATCATAAGCTAGTATACGTGTGTAATAAGTGGGCTCCTGGCTGATTTGGTAACTTTGCATTTAAATTTTGCCTGTATGAAGTGGACCAGAATCTTTACATCACATGATCAAAACACTTTTTGTGCACCAATGTTTTCTCAAATCACAAAGGAGAATTCTTAAAGGGCATTTTAGTAATTTTGTAAGTCTTTTTATCTTTAAATTTCATCATTTTCCACCCAATTTGTGTTAATGTTTTCCCAATTTTACATCTCAACAAGGCAGAAAGCATATAAACAAGCAGGTTAAATCCTCTAAGTGGGGAAAGCTTACCCCCACGCCTCTGCTTCCAATGGTTGGGCATAGATCATTAGGATCAACTCACCTCAACAACCCCCTTTTGCTTACAGCGTTTCAACATGGTCCTGTCTGGAAATGCTTGGTTTAACTCTTCACCTGACCCCATTTCAAACATCAGGTGACCTGGATGTGAAAAAAAATCATTATTGGATTATAAAGGAGGAAGTAAAGATGTATTGGCTCAGTGGTTAAGGGAGGTTACATGTGAAAGGTTACCAGGTTTGACTCTCATCGCAAGCACTGATTTCTTGAAAAGTACATCAAAGTTCAATATTTCCACAATCAATGAGTGTTACCAAGAGTATTTGAAAAAAATAAGATGAATAAAATGATGGGAGTGTGACTCCTTGGATAGTTGCTACATTACCTTCTGATATGGTAGGGGAAGGGGGGGGGGAGCAGTAATTCTCCTTCGCAAAGTGGAGGGACATGGGCTCACACTTTTCCTCCACAAAGTTGGAGAAACAATGTTTTTTTCAATCTTATGTATTTTCTAAATTCTGTTTGAAAGTGGGGGCCAAGTTCCTCAGTCCTCCAGGGATTATGGCCCGGGTGGGGAATGTAAAGGGTAAGCTTACCAAATGAGAGACTGTCAAACGATGGCATATCATCTCTGCAATACTTTGACAGCACAGAAAACAGTTTAGATGAATACCCCAAAAATGCATTTTCATATGCAGCTAGCCTGAGTGGAAGGAGAAAAAGAGAATAATTTATTCAACATTATGTAAGAACATTTTGAACATGAATTTTGTTTTTATTGCCATGGATAAGGCTATGGGGGAAAGGCAGATTCTCCCCCTCCCACTTAAAACACCCTCCATCTAAGAAAATGTCTCAATGCATATGAAATCAGTCATGTGAGTAGGAAGCAGGACATTCCAGAAAAAGTCTGTAACATTCTCCTCCTTCCAAAAAAGACCTACTCCTCCCCCCACTCCTCTGAATTATTTTGCAAAATGCTAACAAAATTGACCAAGTAAGCATAAAGCAGGAGTGTCCTACTGCATTTGTTTTTCACAAATTTATTTGAGGAGAAAACCTTGGTCATAAATCTTACAAAAAGTCAAGGAAATCAGCCAAAAAGGAAATCAGCCAAAAAGGAAAACTGAATTTGATCAGAGTAATTTTTTACATTTCAAAAAATTGATTTATTTAATGAAAGCTTGTGCTTTCAAAAATATTGTGGAAAAGTAGGCCATGGTGAGTCACGATGAAACCAGGAAAAATTGGCCCCATAAGAATCCTGCTTATTGATACTTTTTTTAGCATATTTTAAAAGAAGAATTATTCAGATACATACTTGCATTTCCGTTTGTCCAGGATAACATTTCCAGAATGAAGATGACCGTGAAAGGGAAAACCTTGTTCCTCCAAATATAGCAGAGCCTGCAATGACATCACAATTTTAAAGGAACATTCCTGTAAATTCGTATTTTTGCATATATCATAGAGGGTTATTAAATACATATACACTGCACTAATTAGTCAAAAACCCATGTGGATATCTTATTTCATTTAGGAGTTACTGCATTTCAAAGAGTTCACCAGTGTGTTGAGAAAGTGACCTTTCAGTGTAAAATGTGATGTCATAATTGCAGATCCAAGATGATTCTTTATGTATCTCTGTAAAATGAAAATTCCTTTGGTTTGCATTTAGGGTGTGATGTACATAAGCATCATTTTGTTTTCATTTAGGGTGTGAGGTACATGAGCATCATAGTGAACTCATTTGTTGAAATTACAAAGGAATTGCTGCAAGAAGAAGGTAAGACATATGCTAAGCGACAAGTTCAAACCAGGAACCCATTGAAGAGTTCTTTGGTAAACAGCTTGGAGCCAGAGGTTCCCATGACAACCCAACAATGGAGCAGTTTGGACATCACATGCTAAACCAATGTTGTTGCAGGTAGAAATTGGGACATTAAGAGGCATTGTAACTGCCAGTCAACCAAGTGAGGCAGAAATAAGTGATGAGCCTCTGCCAAACAGGAAAAGGTGATCAAATATCAGATAGGCCTAATATCAGATGAACTGCATTAGCCCTTCTGTAAATTATTTACCCAGTATCATTATAGATTTGATGTTTATACAAATCTGCCTGATTCTGTTATCATACTAGTAGGCTATCAACAATTACAGAGGGAATCTGGTTTTGAGAAAGTTGCTTGACATCCTGATGCTTATTGTGCTTCATACTTATAACACCACTTCCTCAGCCATTATTGATTGGATTAGTAGTCTACTGTATGTGCAAATATCTTGGGTTTGCAAAATAAGACAACATTAACTCTGTTCTGTATGTAAATCATCACTGAAAGTGTTGAATTATTGTACTCACAAAAAGTTGACAAAAAAAAAATAATACATATTGATGGTTATGTTACTTTTTTAGTTGTAAGGCAGTTTTATTAAGTATTATGCAGTGTCTTGTGCTAAATATTTACTGCATATAAATAGTTAAGTTATGTGTATCTTGTTGATTCTTATAGAAAAAGAAAGTTAAATGATAAATACAAGAGTGTAATATAAGGTTTATTTATAAGTTTATTGGCTTTCACCATTTAAGAAAGGTAAATTGTGTCTCGAATCTTTATACTTTTTTGTTCTTAATTTGATAGGGAGCTTTTATGGAAACTTACTTCAACCAATTTCACATAAAATATTTGATTTGGCTATTAGTCTTAAGCTGTTCAGATTTTACAGCAAATGTTAATGTAGAAAAAGATGAATATTTACAGATAAAATCAAAGTAAATCAAAAGGGAAATCCGATTACACACAACAAAGGCACACAACAGAACTTGATTTAATTTGTTTGGTGATGCAAGTAGGTGCCTTTGGAGATGTAAACACTAAAGGTTTCATTAATATTTGCAGAGCAATTAGTACTGTATAAATGCTATATGCTATAAATAAATGAGAGTCCACACTTTCATTGTTTCAAGTATGATATTATGAAGGTGAGGTTGAGAATTAAGCTACGAAGAAAGACAGGAAGAGTTGTATTATACGTGGGCATCAACTTACTGTTTGAATTATTTGTCAGGTAAAATACAAGTTGCATGCATTATATCTAAGAAAAGAAGTAGGTATTTAAGGTCTTCAACAACTTAGAATTCAGCTAACACGTTCAACAGTAATCTTTCTTTAACCTATTTGCTTCTCTTCACTGTACAAAATTGGAAAGATATTAATTATGAGAAAATGTCAGTTTCATTTATAAGAGAATTTAGTTGTATGTCAATTATATGATGTATATGAAAATGTATTTGAAAATGTATTTGACAATGTATTTGAAAATGTATTAACACATTTTACTCTGCTTATGTTTAGTCTTTCTTTGTAACACTTAACATAATTGGTTTGTGGGTGAAATGCATGATATAATTGGATACCTTTGGAATGATTAGTTCTTATTTTTCCTGGTAAGAAGTGCTGCAAATTTCATAATCATTTATTTTGCATTCATGGAGATCATTCTTGATACTTGAGTATTCTTCATTGTTTTTTGCAGAACTTGATCATATTTCAATAAATCTTTTTTTGACAACTGGATTTGCTTTCTATTGTCCTTTTTGGTGTTGGTAGGGGGTGATAATTGATGATGACTTGTAAATTTATACCTAGCTGGTATATACTGTTGTCCTTTAAGGCTATGAGGTAAGGCCTTTAAAGCAAAATTTTCACAGAATCCTGAATTCCATACGGTCACTTTCCCAAGACCACCAAACAAATAGAGCTTTCAGGGGCCTGGGGCCCCTATAGACTGAATTTGAGGGGGACAAAGCGAAAGGTATCCCGCCCATTGGCCTGGTCCTCTCTAGAGTTCATCAAATGCTTCATTCCTCACCTCAATGAACAAGTCAGAATTAGTCAATGTCAGAGTGGGTACTCCTTGCAGTGGGTAAATATCACATACAGTATGGCGAGTACTCATTGTAGTGGGCAAATGTCACATAGGGTGGGTACTCCTTGTAGTGGGTAAATGTCACACAGAGTGGCCTTTTGTGTCTGACAAAAGCCCTTTGCACTTCATTCCCCACCCCTGTGAACAAGTCTGATTCAGAATTGATCAATATCAGAGTGCACTCATTGAATATAGGGTGACTCATTGTAGTAGGTAAATGTCACACAGGGTGAGTACCTGGTCCTCACTTGTGTTTAATTAAAGCCCTTTGCACTAGCTTCATTCCCCACCACCCTTGTGAACAAATTTGGCTCGGAATTTGTCAGTCAGAGTGAGTACTCACAGCGAGTAATGTTAAGCCTACATACTGTTTGACAAGTACCCAGCTAGGGCCGTAATTCTCATTTGGAAAGTGTGTGTGTGTAGGGATGGGGGAAGGGGGGGGGAGGTATGGCCTTTTATAAAAAAAATATAAAAAAAGAGTGTGGGGACAGGAGGAAAATTTTCCCCAAAATGTACTGATTTGTTTTAAATTTTGTTGAAAAGTGGTAGAAGACATTTGCCTGGGTACATGTGATATGGTAAGTCAGAAGGCAAAAGCTTCTTTTCTTTTCCATACACCATTTTCTTAAGCCTGAATATTGTTCACTTTAGTAACTAAAACTGCCAAGAAATGTACGCCTATCTAACAGTACAGAGTTTACAACAGCTGGACAAACTCAGTATATATGTACTGTGTAAATACGATGCATTACACACAAGTTGGTACACCTATTACGTAAGCGGGCCATCTCCACGAGAGCGGTGTCAAAGTGCATGTTGTGAAGTGATTTAATGAGGATTTTTCCAGGATTTTTTACGACTTCCGATAAGTGATTTAGGAAGTTTTACGACGGCGGCTACTCCGCTCTCCATGTGTGGAAGCTCTTTGATACAACACAAATTTTACATACAACAAAATCTTCAAATCTTTTAATCAGCCGTAACTCAAAATTAAATATGATATGTTAAAAGTTAAAAGACCAATTTACTCAGGATGTTATGATCTTCCTGAAAAGAAATGAAAGAGCTAGCTACCTATATACCTTTAAATCAACAACAGAATTATGTCCATGAACATTTAGCATCAAAATCTGCCATGCATTTCTGACTTAATATCAGCCAAATATGTCATGCAAAAAATGTTCTTATAAAGAACATGAAATGAATGTGATTCAGGAGATAGTTATCTCAGAATTATTCTCATGATTTGCTTGACAGCATAAGGTATGAATAAATAATGAGGTAGCTCACAATTATTCAAGGTAGGTAGGCAGGTATCATATTTTACATCCCTTTCTCAACAGATTAAGATTATACAGAGATGTCCACTGCCATTTTTTAAATGAGTTGTGAGCACTGGTGAATGATGGACTTAGTGGGAATCTAATCCAGCACCTCTGGTTTGCCAACTTGATTATAAATTCAGATTAAAATGATTTTGTTTTCAATTCCATATATGAAATAAAAGCCTGCATTTTCAACAAGTTCAGATTTGTATGAGTGTTGTTCAACTTGGGTCATACCTGTAATATATGTAATCCATAAACTTTGACCTCTTTGATTGGTAGAGGTCTCCCAGGCATTCCATATTTATCCTCCACATATTGGTTTGGATTTACCTGAAAGACAGAGTATCAAGAATCATATCCAAAAAGCATAAGTATTAGCATTTCAAAGTGGACATAAATCTGACACTGACTCAATATAAAACTGAGGAATAGGGATCATAACTTCTACTACTTTTGGACAAACTTTGTCAACTTTTTAGCAGAATAACTTTATATTACCAACTTTTTGTAACAAATACCATTTTTGGAAAGTAAATTGTTTAGATGATATGAAGTCATGTTCCTGTACTTTGCATGTTTCTGCCACAAAATGTAGTCATTATGTGAAAGCCAGCAAGGCCTTTATATTACACTCATTGGCATAATTTACTTCAAAGCAAGAAATTGATTGTTTTATTTTCCTGTTAAGAAGAACTCCATTGTTTCCAGCATCCCACTCTCTAAAACAGGGGCGGAGCATGTGATGATTATAACTACCAAGTCCGTACTTAGTCTTACAACTTTTACTCACCCACTACCAAAAAATGCTACAACACTTTTTGGTGAAATTGAATAAGTCTTATGATTGAGGGGAGGGCAAAACACTAGATTTTTGTCGATTAAGGGAGCAAGTAACACTAATGAAAAATATTGGTGGGCAAGCCCCCCACCTTGCCGCCTTACACCCCGTCACTGCTTCAAAACCTCATCAGATATCATACTGACATTCAGCAAGTCCTTTTCCACATCCTTCCTAATCTATCTACACTTTAACTTTTTATATAATTAAAAAGACAATAAGGCAGCAAAAACTTTATCTGAAAAGAGTTTGATGCACAACAATCAACTGAGAACATGCTCTACGTACTCATGTAAAAAACATAATTAACTTGGTTTTTCCCTAAATGCCCATTTAATAAAAAGTCAGGAAAAAACTTATCTGTGCCAAAATTTGTTAGATGTGCGCTCACTAAGTTAAAGGAGACATACAGTCAAATATTCTAGCTTGATATATGACATACAACTAAAAAATAAACTAACTACAAAAAAACCCATCATAAAATCTTATTCCATTCCCAAGTTATTCAATTTCAATTTGTAACATGGATGCTGCCATTTTGTCCATTCTGGTGTTGAAATCATGCCCAAGATGACATAAATTATCCTATGTTCTAGCACACATAATGTATTTTTTTAGAATTTTCTTTGAAAAATTTGAAATAGATTATAAAGAAATACATTAATATTCTAATTTGTACTGAGTGTATGACATCACTTTTTAGATGGTGTATGAACAAGACATTCCCATGTAAATTCGCAGTGACAGAATTGTGATTTTAATTGATTAGAAAATATGTGCTGTATTGTTTTGTACAATGTAAATTTCTTCAGATGACTTATAATTATTATTTGTATCATATTAAACAAGGAGAAAGCCAGACTTTATGTCTCCTATAAGTTAAAAATAATTCACACCATATAGTTTTTTACCATTCTATAATTGTAAAATAATTAACGTAACTGTCACTCAGTTTTGCTATTCACTTGGTTGAAAATGTGACCTGAGGTCATCAGACCGCATAGGAACCGTGTGCATTCACCCTGCATTGGAGTGAAAACAAAGCGATCAGCTGTGTTTGTTTATATGCCATTGTACCGCACACAGTACACGCAAACGGACTTGCCCACGTGTATCGCACAAAGGCTAGTTTTCATTCCAGAAAATGACGTCATCTCCCGGATGTGACGTGGCACCAACCAAGTGGATATGCTTTGACATTTCAGCAGTGGGAATTAGGAAGAAACAAGATGGCAATGCATAAAGTTGCTGACCTTATCGTCTCTACCCCGTCGTGTTTGTAAAATGATCAAATGTTTTTCAGGAAACATGACATAAAATATATCATTTCATATTAATTACTCGAAGTCTGACATTTGACCTTTAAATGACATTATGTGCGAGACACAACACTACATCACCTTCCACCAACCCACCAAGTAACATTACCCAGCAAGTGCCCATAACCCAATATCACTGCTGGTTTTCCCAGAAAGCGCGAAACAAAATGTACTATTCTAATCAATTATTTGACCTCTGACCATAAAGCAACGTGTTACATCTTTCCTGAGACACAACCTCTCATCATCCTTAATCAACCCACCAAGTAACAACCCAATTGCACTTACGGTTTTTCCATAACAAGTGATCGACTAAAATTTACCATTTTAATTGAACTATTTAACCTATGACCTTTAAGTGATATGTTTTATTTCGTGCAGGATACAACCCTGCACTACCTTCCACCAACCTACTAAGTACCAACCCAATATTACTTATGGTTATCCGACGAAGCGCAACACAAAAATGTACCATTTTCAATCAATGATTTGACCTCTAGACCTATACGGTACATGACCCAACTTGTGCTGGATACAAAGTTAACCTCACCCTACACCTCCCACCAAGTTTCAACATGATAGCTTGTACGGTTTTCTCTGTACATGCTACACAAAATTTTGCAATCCAACCAAAACACACACACCCACACACACACACAAAAGTAAGTAAAATACCTTATCGCCTTATATACTATATGTTGTGATAAGGTGAAAATATCTTACCCCATAAATATGATCTTTCAGCGAACCTCTTGAATGATAGGTCTGCACGGAGATGACCAAACCTTGCTCATCCCATAAGTCCAGGTCAAGGACTGGCCAAATGTATGGATGCTGAAAAAGGAAATGATATATTTTCTTAAGCACATATAGGCCAGTGGCATGTCTGGGGAGAGAGAGTGGAGGGGGAGGGGGGATCAGCCCCATCCCCCACTAAAAAGGGCCATAGCTCCTAAATTTTGTCAAAGCTATAAATATAATTAACTAAAAAAAAGCACTGAACCATAAAAAACAGATGGTGGCATTTTTGTTTGTTTGATGAGAGCTTAACGGCACCACGACAATGAAGGTCAAATTGTGCCTAAGAGGTCAGACCATTCTAGAGGTAGGAAGAAAAGGAAACAGGGGGAGAATGAGAGAAATTCAAGAATAAAAGGTCAGAAAGCTGTGATTGAGAGGGAAGGTGCATGATTGAAACAAAAACAAAGTAGAGAGGGGTTGGAAGAGGAGAATTAAATATGGTTGTGGAGGGAGGCATGGAGATCATTTTATCCAGAGGATTTTTTTGGAAGAACTCAGCAATTGAGTTGTGGGAGCGAGGGAAACTCTGAGAAGGTTTTTAGGGGGCAAGCAAGGAGAACGTGATGGATTGTGAGGGTGCAATGGCAATTGTTGCAGAGGGGCTGGGGGGAGCCAATAAGGAGGTGGGAGTGCCTGAGGTGGGTGTGACCAATTCTAAGACGGGTATTATGAACATTGTCGATACGAGAGAGGTTCTTGACGGTGGATTTGATCGGAATTGTGGGCTGGATGACATGGAGTTTGTTATCAATTTGGGAGTTCCATGAGATTTGCCAGCGGTCACGAACAAGGCGAAGCGATAAGCGGTTTGATGTCAGAAAGGGTTTTGGGAAATGTGGTAGGGGAAGGTTAAGAACAAGCATAACGGCTGCATCAGCCCTGTCATTACCAGGGATGCCAACATGGCTGGGAATCCAGAAGAAAAGAATACTTTTCCTGCAGAGGGTGAGAGAAAGGAGTTTCCGGAGGAGGAGGTGGCATGTGAGGTTATCCCATTTAAGATTGAGTAAAGAGGTAAGAACAGCCTTTGAGTCAGAGAAAATGGCAAACTGGCTGAGCAGAGAGTACTCAATAAAGTTAAGGGCAAGGAGAATGGCCTTAGCCTTGGCTAAAAAGATGGATGAGTAGTCGGAAAGTCTGCTACTAGGGATGTCTTGGATGACGGCAGCAGAAGCTGTCTTGTTGCCTTCCTTAAAGCCATCAGTATAGATGGAGGTGTAATTTGAGAGTTGGTCTTTGATTTGGTTGTGGAGATTGATGAAGAGATTAGGGTGGGTTTGAGTTTTGTGATGAGTGGAGAGGCCCAGGTGGACAGAAGGGAGGGAGGTGGCCCAAGGAGGAAAAGTGGGCCAAAAGAAGGTGCCGAGAGTGGCAGGTTGATGCGGAGATGGAAGAGGTCTGATTTAATGCGTAGGCTGAAGGAAAGGGATAGGATTTTAGTCCTATCAAAGAGTGTGAAGAAATTGGGGTACCTAATGAGGTTGTAAACAGGGTTCTGGGTGTTGGTGAGGACCCTAAAAGCATAGGAGAGGCTAAGCTTTCTACATCTAAGTAGAAAGGGGGGTTCATTTGCTTCAACATGAAGGCTGGTGATTGGGGAGGTCCTATAGGTACCCAGACAAAGCCTGAGGGCTTCATTTTGGATGGTGTTGATGTGGTTGAGGTATGAGTTGTGATCGACACAGTAGACAATATTGCCGTAGTCAAGCTTGGCACGAATGGTGAGCCTGAAAATTTTGAGGAGAACATAGCGGTTTGCACCCCAAGTGGTGTTGGAGAGGAGTCGGAGAATGTTGAGGGAGCTGTTACATTTTAGTTTCAGGTTGGTGATGTGTTGCTTGTAGGTAAGCTTGGGGGCTAGAGTTAGGCCCAGATACTTTGTGTGTTCAACTTTAGGGATGCGATTGCCATTGAGCACAAAGTTCGGGTTGGGGTGGAGGTTGTTGAAATGACAAAAGTGCATGCAGACTGTCTTGTCTTTGGAGAATTCAAAACTGTTTTTGTTGCTCCAGTCTTGCAGCTGGTTAAGGCTGATTTAGAGCCTACTTTCAACAATAGGAAAGCTAAGGGAGGAGTAGAAGATGGTGAAGTCATCCATGTATAAGGTAGGTTTGATGTTAGGGCCAAGGTTATCCGCGATGTCATTAATGCTCAGGTTGAAGAGAGTGGGAGAGAGGATGCTGCCTTGGGGAACGCCCTCTTCTTGGGTGTATGGGTTGGAGAGGGTGTGGCCAATACAAACTTGGAACTGCCTGGGTGAGAGGAAGTTTTGAATAAAGATGGGGAGATGGCCTCTGAGGCCGATGGTGAAGTTTGCGGGTAATGCCGTATATCCAAGTAGTGTCGAAAGCTTTCTCAAGGCAAAAAAATATAGCAATGAGGTGTTCCTTTTTTGCAAAGGATTTCCAGATAGCGGTGTCAAGTGTAATTAACTGGTCTAGGGTATTGCGACGTTTTCGGAAGCCGCTTCTGTGAGGGGAGAAGATTTTGTTGGTCTCAAGGAACCAGTTTAGTCTCTGATTAATGATCCTTTCCATAATTTTACAGAGACAGCAGGTGAGGGCGATGGGGCAGTAGCTGGAGGGGTCGGTACCGTCCTTCTCCAGTTTAAGGACAAGGATGACAATAGCTGTCCTCCAGATAGGGGGAGAGGAGTGTGAGGACCAAATATTGTTGAAGATGGTGAGTAGGGTAGTGGTGGCCTTGATAGGGAGGTGTTTTAGGAACTGGTAGGGGATATTATCTGGGCCCTTGGAGGTGCAGCCAGCGTCGTGGATGGCTTGGTTTAATTCAGAAAGGGTGAGAGGGGTGTTGTAGCTTTCGGAGTTGTTAAAAGGAAAAGTGATTCTCCGGGCTTCATCGCAAGCTTTTTTGGTTTTGAAGGCATTGGAGTGGTTGGTCGAGGATGAGATCTTGCTGAAAGTGGCGGCGAGGTGGTTAATAATGTCCTTTTTCGCGGTGAGAAGGTCACCAATCCAAGAGAGATGGGAGATGGGAGATTTGCCCACTCTGCCGTGGAAGCTGTTAACCATTCTCCAAATCTTCTTTGTGGGGGTGTTGGTGGTGAGAAAAGAGATAAAGTTGTTCCAAGTGTTGGTTTTACTGTCCTTGATAGTGCGTCTGGCCTTGGCATGGCTGATGCGAAAGAGGTTGAGGTTGTGGGTGGTCGGGTTAGTTTTGAAGTTCCTGAGGGCCCTTTTCCTGTTCTTGATGGCGGTTTTGCAGTCATCAGAGAACCAGGGGTTGGAGGGATGATTTGGGGGTTTGGAGGTTTTGGAAATTGAGCAGGTGGCGATGTTGATAAAGATATTACTGAAGTTTGACATGGGATCCTCACCCTCGAAGAGATGGGGGGAGAGGTGCGAGTCACAGAGGGTTTAGAAAAGGGGCCAGTCAGCCTTCTCGAGGTTCCAATTGGGGTGTGGTCAGTGGGGGTTTGAAGGTTGGAGTGTATAAGAAGAGGGTAATGATCACTACCACAGAGGTCAGCAGTGACTTTCCAGCTAAAATCAGTAAGGAGGTTGGAGGAACAGATAGACAGGTTAATACAGGTAAGGGAGCCTGTGGCAGGGTGAAGGTAGGTCGGGATTTAGTGTTGAGCAAGGAGAGGCTGTGCTGACATAGAGCGTTTTCGATGAGCTTGCATCTGGGGGTGGTGGTAATAGAGCCCCACAGAGGGTTGTGAGCATTGAAGTCACCAAGAAGGATGAAGGGGGAGCTGAGAGATGAGGTTGTTAAGGCTGGTTGGCTGAATGTTGGTGTTGGGGGGAGATAGATATTGCAAAGAGTGAAAGTTTTGTGGAGGGAGATAGATATACAGATGGCTTGAAAGTCAGTGTGCACATGAACAGGGCTGTGTGGGATATCATGTCTAACGAGAATGGAGACGCCCGCACAGGCCCTGTCGGCGTTCACTTGATGTTTGTGATAGCAAGCGAAGTTGTTGAGGGGGTAATGGTCGGTGGTTTTCAAGAAAGTTTCTTGTAGGCAGAAGACGACCGGGTTGAAGGTGGTGGCCAGAAGGTCAATTTCTTCAGAATTGGCCTTAAGGCTCCTTATGTTCCATTGTATGATGTTGTGAATGTTATTGTTATTGTTTATGTTGCACGCCATTAGGAGGCAGGGGGTTATTTCGAGGAGGATCTGTTGGGTCTGAGTTGGTTTATTTTTTCTTTTGGATTTGTCCGTTTCTTTGGGAACGGTTGTTTTTGAAAGTTGGACGAGAAGTACTGTATGTTCGGTAACCGAACAATCCATGTTCTCTTCTGTGTCATTTGTGTGGGTTTGGATGGTGATTGTTTGTTTATTGGTTGTTTCTTGGTTTGTTGCTTGTTGATTGGATGACTGTTAGCCAGGTTGGCCTGAGTTTGATGTTTGTTGGCATTGGAGGTGTTGGCATAGCGGATGGCGGGAGTCTTAGAGGAGGAAGGAAGGTCAGGGGGAGAAGTGGTAGTGGTGGTGGAGGTCGTTTGGGTAATAGGTGTGGTTTGTTTGTTGTCAATGGTGATGGGCTTAGGACTGGGTAAGAAGAGCCAGGTGAGGCCTGTTTGGGTATGCGAGTCAGTTTTAGTTGTGTTAGGGGGGGGCATTATTGGTGTTGGAGGAGACTACGCCGAGTAGGATGGTTTAGTGTGCAGTGAAGCAAGAAATTGCTTCCTGGCTTCTGGGTGTGTGATGTTGGGATTAAGGATTTTTAGTTTGGTAATTTGTTTTTCTTGGAGCCAGGTGGGGCGGTCTTTAGAGAAGGAGGGATGGTCAGCTGGATAAGTACCGCTGCAATCGTGCAGTGTGGGGTGCTGGTGCAGGAGGTGCTGTCATGGTCTAGGGCTCCACAGTTGCCACAGCGTGCTTGGCTGTGGCAGGAGTTTTTCCCATGGCCATACCTCTGGCACTTATGGCAACAGAGTTTGGGATATAATGGGTGACTGGAATTCTTAAGTAGCCTGCTGTGATGTGAGAGGGAAGAGTTGGTGTAGAAAATGTCAGGAAAATGGTGTTTGTGGGTGTTTTGGCACCATCTCTCTTGAAGACGAGACGACGGGCTTCTGTGACGTTTTGGCTTGTCAATTCAATTAAGAGGTCTTCATTATTTAGGTAGGCCAGGTCCCTGGATCTGACCATACCTTTGCTGTAATTTAGGGAATGGTGAGGGGTGACGGCAACGTCAATACCTGTATTGGCTAGGGTTTTGGTGTTGAGGAGGGTGGTAGCTTGAGTGTCTTTGGTGCATTGCACCAGAAGATCGCTGGATCTGAGGATGGAGACTTCGGGGAGGGCATCGACAAGGCCCTGGAATGCCTTGTGGATTAGGAAAGGGGAAACTTTTTTAAAACTATCTCCTTTATTTGTGGCCTATATTATAAGAATTTTAGGGATTGGGGCTGAATAATGGTCAATAGTGGTAGTAGGTGGATCACGGGGAGGGGAGGGAGGGTCAAGATCAAGGTCAAGGCAAAAGCGTTTCATCATCGTGAAAATAAAACCAAGGGCCGAGAGGCCCAAAGCAGCTAGAAAAAAAGTCGCGGAACTACTATATGAGAACCGCTATACTAGTAACGAAAGGCGTGAAAGTCTGGTCAGAACGAAAGGGAAAATATAAAAGAAACAATTTCACCTAGAACAGAAGCCCATCCACAGAGAAAAAAATCCAAAAATGAGGATATAAAACAAAAATTGGTGCAAAGTGAAGTGAAAATGGAGCGAAATAGTATGAGAGAAAAGAATCAGATGTCACGTCGCTCTCATAGCACTAAAGGGAAGTTGTTTTCGCATTGACCAAATTATTACTAAAATCAGACCGAAAGTATTCCAGTCTGCACCAAAAATCTGCAATTTTGAATCAAAATTCTTTCAGGCTTTATTTTAAGACTAAAACTCTTGAATTCTAAAATCTTGAATTTAAACCCAAATTCATAGTTTAGAGGGAAAAACGTTTTAAGTTCGGACAAAGATAGGAGGGTGAAGTAGACACACCCTGATGTCAAACATGACAAAACTCCTTCAAGATACAGTATCTAAATACACTCATTCCTGCATAAGGAGTTCACAAGTGAAGTTCACAAATACATTTTTCAGAAAAGAAATGATAATAAACATATCTGCATACATACCAGGTTTGAATCTATTTTCTTTTTTTATCAGATTTGTATTCAATAAAAGAAGATTTAGAATACTTTGACATGATATGTAAACATTACTTTGCATCTTTGATGATTTTCTTACATTTTTCGTACAAAAACTGTACAATTAGTAAAAATCTAGATAATATACTCTTTCCTAAAATATAGAAAAGATACACATGTAAAAGGCTGCATTTTCTATGCACATTGCAGTTTAATCTACAAAGTGAAATGTTGTAATATGAACACTAGAAAAAAAATCTTCAACTGTTTTAAATTATTGCAGTGAAAATCATCACTAATGCAGGTAAATACAGTAATGAACAGTAACTATGATATCTTCTTAATAATCAATCAATCAATCAATCAGTGTTCTTGTAAAATGCTGGTGTGTAACGTAGACCCCTAACTTGATTTAAATAGGGCAGGGTGCTAGACTTGTTGAGGGGCACATTAATGCGCATGCAAAGTGCTGCGTCTTTTCGGCATGGAGTCTAGGGGATTAAGGCTTAAGCCCCTTAAGGCTCAAACTCCTGGTGAAGCTCTGGGATTTCAGCTATAATCATACCTCAGAATTAAACTATTCTGATTGATAAGGATCAGTCATTAGCCAAAATTGCTATCAATCTGTGTTTTGTATCCATGTAAGGTATTTCATTTATGAAATTAATTAAGATTATTAAGTTAAAAAAATAAAACAAATCTAAAACAATATATATATATATTTTTGTTGTTACATTTTTTTCTAATGAAGGGCAGGGCAGACCTCCAGGGGGCAGGGTAGACCCATGGAGGGGCGGGCCGCCCCTGTGAAACAGCAAAGCTAGGGGTCTGCAAATGCGATGCTCATGGCACTTTAATACCCAAAGAAACTTATGAAAAGATCGCTTTATTAGTATCAAAACATGGAGGCACATTGACAACTGTCTTTTCTTGACTTAAAAATTCTTCAAAATTGTTCCAAAATGTTTATTTAATTTGCACATATTCTGTGATACATGCATGGGTAATCAATATATGTTTTCGAAAAATAGAGCCCCTAATAATAGGGCAACAAAAAATCTAGGAATGTGAAGGTTACTATTTTGAATGATACCCATGAATAATTTGCCATGGCAGACAATAACACCAAATTACTAGCCGGATAATTATATTTTAAACTATTGTAAACAATTCTAAACTAAATTTAACTAAAATTTAATTTAAATTTACATGATGAAATAACTCTCTTTAGGAGGAATGGTCCATCAATCATTCATGGGCATCGCACAAATTCCTCAAGGCATATAATGCATATTTATTTTCAGGGTCAGCCAAGGACTAATCTGTTTTACTTCACTGCAAAGCAGGATTGTGGGTTAATCCCCAAATGAATGACCTATTGTGTGCAGTTCAACAATAGCTGATTGCTAGCAAGTGAACTGTGTAAGAGGCTCTCGGGTTGGAAGGTGTGGAATACCCCAGATTTTGAGAAAACTGAGGGTGTTGGGTTAGAGGGGCCCAAGGGATACAAATTCTTAATGAATTTTAAATTAGGATTAAAATCAAAATCACAATCAAATTAAATTTAAATCTATATTATATTTTAAATTTCAGTTTGTAAACAATTTTAAACAATTGTATTTCAAAAATACAAACTTCTATCATCAAAACTTCTTTCATGATAAATATCTGTTGCAATAGCTTTTTAGTCCAAAATCCTCTAAGCCTACAAGGTTGAACAAAAACATCACTTAAAATCACTCACCAATAAACAAACAAAACTGTCACTGTTAAATACCACACTTTAAGCCAGACACTTTGACCACAGGGAAATACTTTGTCCTGTGTCAAGTGTGAAAGTCAGTGCAGCTGCAGTGAAATCTGTTTACTATCAATGTCAGATTATGACCATGGAAAGTAAGGTAAGGTGTGTGGATTGTTAAAAAAGGAAATCCCTGGTGTAATTGCTAATTGCTTGTGCTGGATTGTGGTTTCTCTTGTGAGCAATACAAAAATATGGACCCACACAGATTCAAGATTTTGTCGGGGCTTAAGACACAAAATGTATTGCGAAGTTTAGACTTAATGTTTACCTTGATTGCAACAAATATCTCCCGAAGTGTCTTTTGTGATGATGAGTTAAATGGAATTGGGCAGTTTGTATCTTTGCTCCAAATATTCATGATGAGGTCTTTGGTTTTTTTGATCTTCCTGACCAAAAACCAATGCTTCTCTAGTCTCGTTCCTGCAACAACAAAAATATGACAAAAAGTGTACAGTAGCATTAAAATGGTGTTAATTATGGGTTAAAGTCAAAGTATTACACATGAAAGTAGAAGTAACAGTAAGAATATGAAGATCAGAGAATCTTTTCTTTCTGTAAGAGTTCATCCTATTTTCTACAAGCCAAAATCAATATAGTATATACTTTTGATACGACTTATTTGGCATGCCGTAAATACAAAGTACTGCAGAGTCAGTGGACTGCTTTATGGGGTGATCTACGTCAGTGCCATCAAATAAAAGAAAGTTACAACTGCTGAGGGAGCCGTAACAAACAATGCCTTTAATGCTAATCCATACAGAAAGTAATGGTAACTTTGTGAGGAGAAAAATACAAGTTATTATTTTCACAAATGAATTCAGGAGACTAAACTTAGTGAGCAATTAAAAATATAGTCGATAAAACAGTAACAATGGTTATTGAGAGGGTAGAAAGGCATTGGGTATGTGACCACTCCCTCTTTTCAATTTAATTTTAAATTGACTGTGTCACACACTATTTCATTTGTATCCCAGTCCTCAGGGGTAGACCCCCTAGCAATCCAACGCTCTAAACAATACTTTTACATGCACAAAGATCTGATGATGTCTACCCTCGCTTTACAAAACCTTGTCAAATTCATTTTTTAAGGTGATAAATATACTATATATATATATATATATATATATATATATATATATATATATATATATATATATATATATATATATATATATATATATATATATATATATATATATATATATATATATATATATATATATATATATATATATATATATATATATATATATATATATATACATACATACATATATATATATATATATATATATATATATATATATATATATATATGTATGTATATATATATATATATATATATATATATATATATATATATATATATATATATATATATATATATATATATATATATATATATATATATATATATATATATATATATATATATATATATATATATATATATATATATATAATATATATATATATATATATATATATATATATATATATATATATATATATATATATATATATATATATATATATATATATATATATATATATATATATATATATATATATATATATATATATATACATACAGCTAGCATGGCTAACTTCACCATGCACTGCATGTGAAACAGCTAATAAATAAACATGAATGACATCATCTTTAACTTGCAGACACTCTGGGCCTTACAAATAGCTAATAACAACTGATCTATATACGGCCGGGCCTGACAAATAGCCACTTCAAAAGATAAAAGCTCAATCTTACCCATATTTGGCAAGTATCCCATGTAAGCATACTTTCCAGTGTGCGATCGTAAGTAAAACTGGCAGTTCAGCAATGCTTCCTCTACAGATAAAGGCAAGATAATAAAATTAATACTGAGCGCATCTTGTGCAGTAACGCTTGATTTATTATACCGCTGTTTAATACTTCTGATGAACATTGCAAAACTGATATAACTGAAATATCAAAACAAAAATTATTTAGCACACCATCCACAATGCCATAGATTCACTTATTATATTAATTCATCGATGTATTGAAGTTTTCTTTTTCAAGTGATTTTATCATATATTTAAATGGAAACTATAATCTACTTGTATTATTGAACATTTTTGACAAAGAGTAGGATTTGACATGGAGTGAGTTTTTTCTAATTCTATTTTTATTCACTGAAAAGATCTCAGTTATTCATTTGCAAAGGATATAGGACTATATGTGCAACTATACATTTGACATCACACTGAGTCATCAGTCAAAATCCCAGGTTATCATGTTAGTTAAAAAAGCTTGTGGCTGAAAAGTGAGGCCGTTAGCTTTTGTCATATATGAAGATTTTAAGCAATAGAAGTTGCATCATACAGCAGACTTGTAGTTGAGTACATTTTCGTGAGTACAAATACAAGTACGAGTACAAGGACCAGAGTATGAGTCCCAAAGCCATGAGTATGAGTATTTCACATTTTTATTTCCTGAGTACGAGTACAATAATTTGAGTACGAGTACAACTATAATATAGACAAAGAAAAAAAATCAAGGTTGATAAATAAAAGGAATTCTTCTTTAACTACCTATGGGTGTGTGGCAACTTTGCTGAAAAGAGACAGAATAATGCTTAAAATAGTTTCTAAATGTTAGGCCTAAAGATTTAAAGATAGCATCTTAGTTCCCGAGCTATGCGCGATTAAAGTTTGCCACTTCTTCATAATATGGAGAAGGTCTTATGTATGAAAATGGCCATAGCAAAATATGTACATAATTCTTTAAAGTTTTTCCTGAATTCAGTCATTGAATAAGCTAGATATTGACAGGGTTTTAGAAACGTAAGAGTCATCTGTTTTCTTAAGTGTGACAGAAAATCAACAAACAATAGATTGATATAAGTAAATAGTCGGACATTTTTCTCAAACATTTTGTCAGAATTTGCTGCACCACTTCACACAATCACGATAGACTTTTAAAAACAAAGGTTTAATAAAAGAAAATACTAAGCAATACATCACAATATTTGCATCAAATATACAAATTGTTGCCAGAGATTTAAAAATACTATAAATACTTGATGTTTAACCCATTTTTGTTCAATTCTTGGCTATTTTCATGGTGTTTGATCAATTTTAGAACAATTTATATAACATTGCAACTACACGCCCATGTCCATATCCAACTTTTAATTTAGACATGTTGTAGATAATAATGTTATGGGCATTTGCTTCTACAAAACAGAAAATAATACATGATGACCAAAATGAAAGAAAATAGGGATATGGCATCACAGTAAAAATTAAGGTACCCAATCTGTACAACGTCATAATCCCAACTTTATGTTGCCAAAAATGCCTAACAATAGTGTGAAAGAAATAGAGGATTTTTAGGGGTTTTATAGTTAAGTCTGGTTTATTTTGTTTTGAATTTACAATTTTGTAAATTTCCAGAAATTGTTTAAGTTTTAAATTGGCAGCGTCTGAATTTTTTAGAGAGGTATTGTATAGCTTGAACCATAAATGCATCTGTGTGTCAGACTCAGAATATGGACCTACAGTATATAAGTGCAATTTACAATGGCCCAAATTAGTGCCACTGAAAAAGAAATTCTGTTTATGAAGAAAAAATATCTCCAAGATGTATTTTAAAGAAGACAAATAGTTTGCTACTTTTAGAAACATATGTTTTGTAATTACAGATTGTTTCTTAACATTGCAGTATCATTGATTATATAAACGCCATGCTGCCAGACAATTTATAAAATATATGTTTGTTATATAAGTCAATAGTTTGTTTGTTTGTTTGTTTGATGAGGTCTTAACGGCACCACAACAAACAGACTTTAGAAGAAAACAATGGACATAAAGTCATTAATAACAGATAATCATTTTGATATAAACAAGTTCTGATAAGAAATCATGGAAATATTCAAATTCATATGTACTCGTATTCATATACATGTATGGGTACGAGTACAAAAGGCCGAGTACAAGTACAGAAGTGATGGGTATGAGTATAAGTACTTGAATTTCAAATTTTCTGAGTATGAGTACGAGTACAAAAATTGTACTTGAGTATGAGTACGAAAACCTACTCGAGTACGAGTACATACTCAAGTACTAAAGTCTGTCATACAGTCTGGGTTTTTTTAATAGAAATGTTCACCCATCGTGCACAAGCCAACAAACTCCAAAAAGTCAATGTGAAAACACATACAAATTTTGAGTCTAGTAGGGATTAAGTAGCGTTTACAATATTCCGTTCCGCTGAGTGTAAGAAATGTACTTGATTTATTATGAGACTCAACTTAAATATGCCCTCACTTTTCGGCCGCCAGCTCCTTTAAGAACTGTGATGCTTTTTTACAAGTGGCATTGTTATATTCTATATCTACTGCAAATTTTACCAGCAACTTATGATTATTTTACCTCGTATTTTGTCTCTCTCCTCTCTCCTTTCTCTTTTCAATTTTGATGGGAGGGCTAAATCCTCGATCAGAGGTGTATAATCATATCGCGTGCATCTTCTAAGCAAGGAGTGAAAAGAAATTAAAGTAAAACATTATCATTTAAAAATTATGAAATTAAGTTCCCCAAATCATGAAATCAAGTTTTGTGATAGTCATTTCTGCGATATATCTGCATATTGCTATTTGTTTGACATTACATCTCAAAATAATGTGATTGTCTAACAGTCGACTGGGAAAATTCTTGCTGCATGTTTTAAAGAAAAAAATTCTTTACAATTTCTTATTTATTTCCAAGTAAAACAGTTTTAAAATCTTGAAAAAAATCATATTTCATCTGCAGTTTTTGGCTGATGAATTATTGAGTATATTTCGATGTAAGTAAAATTTATGATGTATGAAGGGGAGGATAGCTGGAATCCATGTTCTTCTTTTAATTTTTTTCCTAATTATCAGTTGTTGGAAATATGGAAGCATTTTTCAGCTACAGGAGTATAACGACCCTTAACCTTTGTGTGTAAAATTAGAGTTCACAAGACTGGACATATGAACATGTTAAAACTTGTGTAGTTGTAAGTATCAGTTGTACTAAATATATCCATTCAATTTTTTTTTGCTCAAATCATTTCTTCAAATGTTAATGGATAATATTTTCAACCCTTTATCTGCTTAAATTTCATGTATTGATAACGTTTTTTGTCGTAACAAAGCTGTAGTCACCTTCGAAAAGCAGTATGTTTCAGCTCATTATATATTCTAAATCTGAGTGGGCGGAATACGCACAGAAGAGAATAAGCGACTTTTCGCGAGGCTGGGAACTGACTGCACTCAGCAAACTACAGAAAATGACATCATGAAAATGTTATGCAATAGCCAACTTACCTGTAACAGCATATAATCACTGCAATAAGTACAACGATAAATCCAACTCCTCCTATGACCGAACATGTGATAATAACCTAGTAAAAGAATAGATAAAACAATTTAAGAGAAACATTCATCAGTAGAGGCATAGGTAAGATTTAAGAGGGGGAGGGGGAAGGGCACTTTCCCTCAACCTTTTTTCGAATTTGTATCTTTTGTATGGTGATTTGTTTTGCATGTTAGTGTGATTTTGTAACTTTGCCTCAAAATTTTGACCTCCCCACTTTCAGTAGGCAAATCCCGCCCATGAGAAGAGGCTTTTCATGTATTCTAATCATGGTTGTTTGATGAGGTTTAATGGCACCACGACAGTGATGGTCAAAGCATGGGAGAATAAATTATGTCAGAAGTGACGTGAAAAGAGGTTGAGGTGACAGTGTGGAGTGGGTACATATGAAGAAGTTTAGATATAGAAGTTGGAGTGATGAAGGAGCAAAAGGAATTTTTTGGGGAGGAAGATTTTGCAGAAGAGATCAGCAGAGCTGGAGGAGGAGGCAATCTATGAAGATGTGTTTGAGGCTCTAACTAGATAATAGGTAGAATATGGGGTGAAAGAGGGAATTCCAACAAGAAGGGAATCTTCCCTCCCCCCACACACACGCACATGTTTTCCTCTCCAAATATATGTATTTTGTATGGTGCTTTTATGTATCTTTCTGTGATTTTATGATATCCCTACCCACACTTTAAGAAGGAAAATTCTATTTTGTGACTTATCCCCCCCCCCACACACACTTTTGGTTGGCGAATCCCGCCCAAAGTCCTGCCCCACCAGTTCTCAACTTTCAATGGTCCACTGACACATTATACTGCTTAATTAATTGCTTAGTTAAACATGAGTAGCAAAGTCTTTTCAATTTTGCAATACGGTGTTTCACAGTATGGCTTATCAAAGTTTCAAGATTTTAAATGACATAGTAAGAAGACAGAATGTCAAAGATCTTTGCATAATATGTATGTGTGTATCTTGTGTTTCAAATTCAGTCATTGACAACTTCTACAAAATCTATTTGGTGAAAAAGATGATTCAAAGCTTGACTAAGTTTTTGCTAAATTAAATCAATTCTAGCTGGGTTTCTTACATTAGTAAAGGCACTGCTAAGCAACAAATTAACCACATGATTTCACAAGAATAACTTTGCATCATAAGAATGAGGTATAAATAGTTCTATGCTCATAGGTCATTTCACCTTTCCCCAGCAGCAAAGACAAACAATGACAGCATCGAATACGGTTACTACTTATATTACAAAGGATTGCCATTATATTCAGATGTGTGTCACTAAAATTACCATGTAACACCAGTGGGAGTAGTTGTTACCTTGAAAGAGCCTTGGAGAGGTGAAACTGTATACAGTTTTGTGGTTTGGGAAACAAAAAAATATATAACTTTTTCTTTGACTGGTCCTGCTACATTCGAGGGCGGGTTGAGATAATCCTGGTTTTGAGCAGAGCCATTTTTAATGTAAATCTGTTAGCAACTCTTTATATCGAAATAGTTATTTATCTTTCTTTCTTCAATTTCAGTCTCTGAAATGACGAAACTTCGATGTCAATTAGGGATATGTTGAGATTCAAAACTTTTCGTTGACATATATACTTTTCATTTTCACAAAGCTGTGGCAGATGATTGAAAAATATTGGATTAATATAATTGAGGGGTTTGCAGTTCATACATCATTAATATTGCATATGTTAGAAAATCTTCTAGTTATCAACTAAAACTAAAAATGGAATTAAATGTTCTTTTTTGAAGCAATTGTTCATACTTTATAATATATTTCACTAATTCATTTCTGAAGATCTGACAGCAGAAGTCTAGCTCTAACTATGGTCAGCTTGCCAAAAGGGCAAGAGGGTGCGCTTGCCCCCCCCCCTCCTAAGATTTGCTAATCATTGTTTTTTGCATTAAATCATATGTATAATGAAAAAGATGTTCACTGTTTGCCCCACTCATAATGTTTTGCCTCTCCAACTGAAATATCTTACAGCTGCCAGTGACCCTAACCTTAATTATGTACCTTAATGAGTACTCAACTTAAAACCAAAGGCATTGTTTTTTCTCAATTAACATAAAACTTTACAATGGTAACTCTTATCCTGTGCTGTTTGTTACAAATATTATCACTAATTGTATGCAATCAAAAATTATGAAAGTCATCGGAAAAACAAGTCTAAATGTTAAGGGCTGCGCACTGGATTATAATTGCAATGAGCAATGATAATGATATTCAGTTAGCTTTGTGTGATAGAGAAGAATTTCTACAAAGTGTTAAATGATAAGCCCTTACTAGCTGTTCCGTCGGGTCAGGTGCTCCTTTGATTTAAAGCAATGAGGTACTGTAACTTACGATTGCATGCTCCATATTAAGTCAATGAGCACCAGTAATAATTAGATGCTTTAAAAATTTCTCTAAGAAAGTTCTTTCAGCAGCTCCAGCAGATTAATTCACTTCATGATCATGGTACCTACAAAGAAATTAATCATTTATGTTAGTATTCCCTTCATAACAAACACAGCAGAAAAGAATGCTGTCTAACCATATTACAGTGTCCTGAATCGCAACCTGGCCACCCCAGCAAGAAACTTTGGACAACCAATAAGGTAAATGATTTCTATGTGGCCATCACCCTTCAAGTTCAAGTAATTTTGTACATCTACGGTCTTTCAAGTGAAAGGACTGAAAGAAAATGGGAAAAATTTACTCCAGTATTCAGTGGCGGATTTAATGGGAGGCAGCCCCCTCATCCTCCTCCCATTGGTAAAAAATGTAAAGAATGTATACATAACAAGAATAAAACAAAAGAAGAGCATCATAATCCAAAAAGTGAGGCGACATGTTAAGATATACCTCACAGTCATATCTGGTGTCACCTAGGGGTAGTCAACAATGGAAAGTTTGTTTTCCCCACGCCAAAGATGTATGCCAGAATTTTTGAAAACCTTACTATTTATGCCAGTTTTGTTCATACCACTGTATTACTTGTATGCATTTCTTTATAAATCTGAGAGAAAAGTATGCCAAGTAAGCAGTTAGTCAGGAAACCTCACCTTGAGTATGCTATTCACGGTTGGAGTCCCTTTTATGAGAAGAATAAGTTCATTTTGGAGCAGGTTCAGCAAAGAACCACTAGACTTATTCCCGAAGTAAGGAATCTCTCTTATGAATCTAGGTTGCAAATACTTGGTTTGACCACGCTTGAGTTGAGAAGAGTAAGTGGTGATATGATTCAGGTTTTTAAGTTCCTAACTGTGATGCTTTGACTTCCTGTTATTTCTTGCATATTTCAGCTAATCCTCATGTGACACATAGTAACAGTTTGAAGTTGACCAAAGAGTTCTCACAGATAGATATTCAGCATTTTAGCTTTTTGCAAACAGTTGTTAATGAGTGGAATGGTTTGCCTGAGTGGGTAGTTCGCTCCAATTCTGTTCACAATTTCAAGGTCAACATTGATAAGTTCTTTACTAACTCTGGGCATCTTTGATTTTTTGATTTTTTTTTGTGGTGGTGATGTTAGTTTGGGTTTTTTCATAGGGTGATTAACCCTTCTTAGCCTATAATCTTGTTATGTTATGTTAAGTAAATTTCGTCAAACTGGTTAAGCTCCACGCTGAAGATCTTTGGCATAACATACATACTAGATTGGGTGGTAGTATCATGTTTAAACTACACAAAAATGTAAGAGGTTAGTAATAAGCTAAATCAATAAAATATTTAAATTTTAGAACATGTTCTATAAGTATCAATTAACTAATAAGTCATAATCAGAATAAAAAAAAAAAACAGACTTTCTAAATAACATTGCTATTTCGCTAGGATTTTACCAGGTCAGGGATGTTTAAATATGCAGTTCCAGGCAAAAATTCAATCATACTTACTTGCATCCAAAATATAAAGTCTTCTACATAAACATGGAATAAAACACGGTACAAAGTCGCAGGCCTTTAGCTCAGAGCCTGGACTTGGGGAAGTAGAAATTTTAAAAGTACAGATTTGTTTTCTTAAGATTCCATTCCAGTACTGAACTAATACTCCAGCTACACTTAACTTTTATATCATTTTGTAACTTAGCTGCAATTTATAAATTTCAACAAGCGACGAGGTTGATGACTCACTGTCATTCTCACGGTCGAAGTCCAAACTTAGTAGCGGAATCGATATAGCAGTTGTGATTATACTGCAAGAAGTATAATACAGTATAGTATAATACACAAAAGCAGTTAAAAAAATTCCTTACGTAATATAAGTAAATTGAATCAACAGTGAAAATAAATTGTGAATAATAGCAGCTTCTGCTACGTTCAAATGGTTTCAATTTCACAAATCTGAGATTTCACTGCCAGAAAATACTCGGAGAAGTTACTCGACATCATTATAAATTTGTGTTTTTTTGAGTTGAAGTCATGTGACTAGTCACATGCTTATGTGTAGGTTTTTTTAACGTTGTCGGGCGCCCTCAATGGTGTTAAAACAAAAAAAACATGCATGACATACAAGATATAGCCTATCGTGGCCTACACTCGCAAAAGTACAGAAAAACATGCAGATCGTACTGGCCTAACTTAGTCCCTAGTGACAGAATTTTCAACCGGGTGTCTTTTTATGACATCATTTCTCGTTATGGCTTTATGGCGTCATTTCTCGTTATGGCAACTTACACATAATGATGTCATCTGTCATCATACTAAAGTCGCAAATAGCTCGTCACATGACGATAACGCCACTATGATTTTCATGTGACACATCATCTGACTAAAGTTTCTTGAAATTTCCCGCTGGAAAACCTCAAACTTTTGACTTTCTTAATGTCTGAATGTTTGTTGCCCGGGTCCAACGCACGTAAAATGCTTAACAGTAACATTACGTTAGTCAGTTAGTTGTATCCATAGGCAGCTGGCTAACTATACAACTGTAACTGATACTGATAGCTAGTTCTAAATAGTGTTTGTTACACTGATTGCTATGGAGTCTGACGTACTATTAAATGGATAGGGTATAATTTATTTTGCATAACAGCACCGAATAGGTGGAGTGATTTCATCAGAAATCAAGGTTATAGTGTCATACAAGGGCTTGAAACTTCCAAGTTGTTAAAGGGAAGTAGGTTGGCCAAGTACTCAAGGACTATCTGAGGTCTAACGTTAACCTATTCTTAGGTGAACAGACTTAATTTAGCATTTGTGACTAAAGTTTAAATCCATGCAGATCATCTTAAATTAAAGAAAATGTTATAGGATATATTTTTTATTGGGAGTAGGCATAGGCCTACAATCTTGGACAAAACTGCTGGAACACTTCAGCTTTTTGAGAACTTTATATGTTACAGTGTTATGTTTCTTTAATATTTTCCCGAGAAATGTAACCCCTACCCCCTCTTTAATGTTGAATGTATTCCTTTCTTAACGTCATTTCCAGGAATAACAGTAACAATGGCCAACATTGAATAAGGAGGGGGAGGAGAGGACAATTATTATAGTGAGGTAGAGGAGGGGGACACTGGCGGCGTCAATGAAATTATTTAAATGTCCTTATAATTCTCAAATATTACTAACAGTATGCAAAAGGCTGGTTCTGGGACACTTTTTCGGTCGTTTTTGCGTCCACTGATTCTGGGACACTTTTTGCGGTCGTTTTGGTTCTGGGACACTTTTGCGATCGTTTTTATTTCACTTGGTGGACTAGGCACTTTATACCCACCACTATTGATGACAGAAAAATATTTTTGTATTCATTTTGTATTTATAATTATTTGATATATATATAAATATATATATATATATATATATATATATATATATATATATATATATATATATATATATATATATATATATATATATATATATATATATATATATATATATATATATATATATATATATATATATATATATATATATATATATATATATATATATATATATATATATATATATATATATATATATATATATATATATATATATATTGTATGCTTAACCCCTGTAGCCAAAGGCCATAGTGGTGGGTGATCCACTCACAACCCAACGCTTGGTATCGAGAGGTGACAAGGAAATTGTATTCATTCGCATGCTATATATAATGTGGTGTTCGCTTCTCAATAGATTCATACCATGACGAAATGTCTTGCAGTCATACAGTGCTTCATACTAGCTATCCACCGGCGAAGCTTGTCATCTTCAGAGGCTCTCACGAGTTTGACATCTACACGGATACGCAGATTTTCCATAGTTTTACCAAAGACGCTATCGTTCTTCAGTTTGTAGAGGTTTTTCTCAAAGCTGGTCTTGGCCTTCTTGCGGAGTTCTGTATTTATTCTGATGTTGGGTTCCATCCACTTGCTGTAATCGAACCGAATTGCACGATGTATTTTTGTCAGCTTCATACCTAGAGAGAGGTAGATTTGTAAATTTTGGTAGTGCACAACATAGCGCTTTTTATCGCAGAGATTGAGAACCAACTTTTCAACATCAGTTGAGGAGTTTAGAAGCCCTTTCTGATAATCCGACAGCCACTCCTTCGGAACCTTCAGGCGTTCCGGAGCAAGTTGGTATGCAATGTGGGCGTCGTGTAGCTCTTGATGATACTCAAGGTCCACCTCGAGTATGTAACCCTTTTCTGCATCGGGTGAAAGCGTATCCAGCGAAAGCACTTTATCCACCCATTTGAATCCACCCGTGGGTAGTGCTTGACTCTTCGCCCAACCATACAGGTTACTTGCATCTAGGTAGAGAATATGATTGTTAGGCTTGGAATCGTCATAGTTTGAGACATAGGGGTTGTTGGCTTTAGCATAGCGCTTGGCTACCATTGAAATACCACCTCTCATACCTTTCTCGAAGAACAGGTGCATGTCATAGTCGGTTAACAGTTCCAATTCTACTCCTGTATATTTCAAGAGTGCATCCCAAGATAATCCAGGGCTTGTATAATAGTGTGCTGGATCCTGACCATACTGCCGTAAGCAAGTCTTCCGATATATCTCGAAGACATCAGCTAGTAGAAGCACATCAGTCCGCAGGTATAGGTCGTGACAATCTCCCATAGTATCATATTCGAATGCCCTCCAGACCTCTTGCGCATGTTGATAATCCTCATTGGAGATATGTTCCTCCGTAAACTTGCTATAAAAGGCATCTTGCGAGGATAGGCACTCCCCAAACCGTTCCCAGGAATCCATATACTCATAGGGATAAATTCCCTTACGCAATAACAATTGTCTCTTTTTATCATTCGGTTCATATTCAGTTGTGATATGGAAGTCAACAGAGTCGTTACCCGCAACCACCTTATCCAATGATGCAAGCAGGAATTGTGCGCTATCGATGAACCTTAACTGACCTAGGAAGAAGGATATATACTTCTCCATGTTGTTGGGGATGCAGATTATTTTCCCTTCAACTTTGCTGATGGCTTGCATGATCAAATGAGAGTCATAGCCCCGCAGGTTATGGAACACAGCTGGGATTGTGGTTGTTTGGGGCTCAGGCGTAACTTTAGGTTGCAGGCATTGTGCGCAGCTCCTCTGTACTTACCTGTGATATGGCAGTGGTCGCGGACAGAGTCACCATGTAGAGGTTTTTTTCACATATATGACAATCCTGTGCTGTCAGGTGTGCGCGCCAATCCTCTCTGGTCATTATCATAGGTCGAGGGTTTGCCAGAACTGCTTTGATCTTAGTTTCTTCCTGCTGCAAGGCCTCAATGAACTTCCCAGCTGCATTTTGCCCTCGATATGCTACAGGAGGTTCTGTGCGACCATCACACCTGACAACATACCCATAGCCACACGCTTCGTGCTGTTGAGTCTTTTGGGTGGTGGAGTGTGCGGGATTGGATCCAGGACCATCTATCTTACAGGTGAGTGCCTCAAAATCTGCGTAGATTACGTAGGGCGCTGGAAGCTGCTTGTGATAAACAGCTTGTTTTCACCTTCTTTTGGCATGTCAATACATACAGCTGTTTGACCAATTCCCACGCAATCAGGTCTCTGGGCCTCGAGCAGATCTTTCCTGGAATAGCCATGCAGACACCTCTCACAGAAGTGCTTACGCCTTTGATTGGCACTTTAATCAAAGAGCAAGCGGCTGAGGCTTTTGACCCACGTGTAGTGGAACTTACATGCCTTCTCAATCAATAGAAGGTTGAACCTGGGGATGTTCTTGTCTTGTTTGCTGAGTCTGTAAACGATCACGTTAATAGCCAGATTGTTTTGTTTTTTAACCTTCCCGATCTGCGAGAGTGGAGCTGGAGTATTTATTCCTTCAAAATTTAGGCCGTCTTTTGAGGGATACTTGCTGCATCTTTCTGGATGTATCTTGGCTGGAAACAAAGCAGATCGGAGAGCCCAGCGAAGACAGTTATTATCACGGTTTTTCACATTGATAATAGTCTTTTTAGCTTTTGAGTTCTTTCGGCAAACAGATATAGGACCCACTTCGTAGTGGTTGGTGCCGGGCAATATTTATCCAAAGGTCCTCCACTCTATCCACCACCCACCCTGACCCTCTCTGAGTCCATTGCTCAAGAGATTCTATCATGCGTGGGAAAGCGTTGTTGAGCGCTGCATCAATCTCACCCACTTGCAGGACATCCATCTGACGGCTGCGAAATACTGGGTTTGTGAATTCTTCCCCCTTCACCCCCATCACCATTATCCTTATTCAGCCCCACTATGAGTGCTATGCAACTGGAATTTTAATCCACGAAGGGCTCCAACCTCTTCTGCTACCTTTTGGTGAATTGCAGGCGAGCATCATCTAAAAGGGCTAGTGGGTCAGCCCCCAATCGGTGCTTATCTACGATATTCATCTGCCAGCTGCGGAGGTAATTGCCAATTGTCCCAGGGGCCCGTCTGAATCTTGGAGCAGGCACATGTCTCGGTGCAGGCACAGGTCTAGGAGCAGGTCTGGGTGCTCTCGGTACAGGCACAGGTATCGGTGCAGGCACAGGTCTTGGAGCAGGTCTAGGTGCTCTCGGAGCAGGCACAGGTCTCGGTGCAGGAATCGGTAGAGGAACCGGTCTGCGGGATGGCATATACCTATGAGCGATGATGGCATTATGTAGTCCTTTTGATATGATTTTCTTTTTTACCTGATGGGCCATTAAGCAGGATATTGTTTTAAACCACATGGTTTTTCAACACCTCGACTCTCTCTCTTCTAAGTGCAGTTATGTTTAAGTTATTCATCATATAATGCTATACTATAGAATGTTATTTCTCTAAATGATTATCGTATCAGAGTTACGCACCAGATTTGTATACTATGTTATATCTTATCTCTGATTGGTTATTGTATCAGAGTTACACACAGGTTTATATACTATGGTATGTTACACCCCGTATTGGTTATCGTATCGGATTTGTATACTATAATATGTTATTTCTTTAATTGGTTATCGTATCAGAGTTACGCACCGACTTTGTAAAATATGGTATGTTATGTCTTGTCGCTCCTGATTTGTATACTATAATATGTTATAGGACGTCACAAAAAATAGGATGTCACATCATTTCAGCAAGCTTAAAGTCTATACGAGCTTGTTTTTCAATGCGCAGCATCTTTTCAACAACCCGTTTACCACCACAACCACAGCAAACTTGTGTCTGAGTATAAACACCAACCCCACACTTGCGGCATGGTACTATTGGACGTTTACCATTTCTAATTACTACTCGATGCTGCCAGAATTAATCATACATAACGGGTCTTCCACATGTTTCTTTCTTACCTAGCGGCAGCCAATTACACTTGTTCTGTGCACGTACTGACATCTTATATCATTATAATACTCTATCTCTAATTGCATGTTGTATTATTTTGGTGGGAGCTCGGTGTTGTGAGGAACGATCAACAACTCTTCACGGACAAATCCACGGGCCGGACCATCATGAAGATAGTATAGGACAGGCTCTCCAGATTTTGTACCAGACCGTTCTATCCGATAAACATTAACAGACCACACAGGGTCTGTAGCATGACGTCGACCTCCTTCCAGCTCACCTGGTTGGTATAGATAATGCAGTACAACATCGGTAGGTACTTTTTGCTCCTCCAAGCCAACAGGGCGATCAGCTGGAGATGCTGGTTTCTGTTTCACTATTTTAGCTTTGATAGCATTAACAGGCTTCTTCCCAATCAGTCGTGTGACTTCGTTGTTCAAAGCTGAAACAACGGCAGGTAGTCTCTCTACCCATGCTGTTGATCTCTCCCCATTAGGCATTTTCATTTCCTGATCATACTGATGTCCGAACAACCGTTCTGCTAGTGTACGATTAAACCGCTCTGCAAAAGCTTGATCGCGATGAACGTCTGGGATTCCACGTCTCACCTCAACACCATGCTTCTCCAATGTGTCAGTTACAGAACCCATGAACTCACGCCCTAGATCCACCTGAAGTAGTTTTGGCCAATCGAGTGGACTACGGTTGTAGATGTGGGTAAATGCAGAAGCAACCTCTCTTGAATACTTCAAACTTAAAGGCGCAGCCTCTTTATACCGACTGGCAACATCGACCACAACTAACGCATATTCATAGGTCTTACGTCCAACTTTGCATGTGGTAGAAACAAGAGGTCAGCTTGATGGACTTGATTTGGTGTAGAAATGTCGAACTTAGGTCGTGGTATATAGCGGGGAGGAGGTAGGTAGATCTGCCACATGACCTGCTTTTTTAGCCAAGCTTGGGATTCATCTTCAGACACCTTTGCAGCGTTTGCAAGTTTCTTTATAGCTGGAGTTCCTCTCCAAAACCCATGAGGGCAATGATATATCTCTGCTAGTTTCATCTCATATCAGACATATGATATATGTATTCAATATGGCGATGAATTACGGAAAGAAATTAGCACCAACACGAAAAACCCGCACAGGTCTGGGTGTGAAAGGTGTACGCACAACTAATCAAGTTACTCTTGATACCCCAACGGCCACAGCAGGTAATAATGTGATTGTCAAATTCCCGAAGCTGCTGCATCATGATGTCATTGTCCCAGGCACGGTCAGACTGGCCTTCAGCATCACTCTAAATAACCCAGATGACAATTGCACTATTGTGAGCAAACTAGAGGTAAAACCTGGAGGTGAGGTTGTCATGAGTTTGGACAGCGCAGATGTGTTCTACAACTATGCAGACCTATGGCTCTCCTATAAAACGAGAGATAACGCCGACTACCAGGGCATAAGCAAAGAAAATTGTCTGAAAATTCGTGTAGGTGCTGGTGATAAAGATGACAATAACAAGGGTGACAACGCAATTGCTAAAGCTTTTGGCAATAGATTTGCTATAACATTAGATTTTAGTCTCTTGAGTGGCAACGCCCCATTTCACCCCTCAGGTCTGCACGATTGGTTTAAATACATCATATATACTTTGCACCTATCGAGAAGGTTATCATTGCAAACGATGACACCAACGCTTCCTACACTCTGAAGAACTTGACTTTGGAATTTGACGTTGTGAATCAAGCGAGCCTTGCAGCAGAGATCCGAAATAAAATGTTGAATGAGTACCCGGTAAACTATACAGATATACAGAGGCACCAGAGAGAAATGCTAGACCTCACTAGCTCAGTGTGGACTATCCCTTTGAATTTACCTCGACACAGTATCAGCGGTGTTGTCCTGTTGTTCGTCAAACAAGGTGATGATGGTTGATTTGCACGAAAACCTGAGACTTTCATGAACCCCGATATCACTGAGATCAGTGTAACCATTGAAGGTGTTCCTAACCAGCTATATGCCCAAGGCGTTCTCCCATACCAGTACTAGGACGAGGCTAAAAAGGTATTCGGCTCAGGTAGATTGTCGTTTGGGGAGGGCCTCAATCCGAGATAGGCTCAGTTGTTAATTAAGGAGATCGGTCTACATCACATCGGTTTATCAGAATATATTCAAAATCACTACGCACTTGTTCTTTATCTGCGTAGCACCGATGGTGATGCTCTACATGGTAACGGTCGTAAGCTGAGTAACGGCAGCGTAGGCATGACTCTGGAGATTAACCGCACTCCTGCAGATGAAGGTACAGTGATTATGTACTACTTTGTCCTCTCAGATAAACAACTGGTCATCAAGAACAGTCGCCTAGCCAGAGTGAGGAGTTAGATGTAAAACCTATATAAAAGATGGACTTACCAAGAGATTCCCACACTGCGATTATATGTGGTAAAACAGGCTCTGGAAAGACGCAGTATGTGTTGAACCTCTTAGAAACCAGCTATTCAGGCGTATTTGCAAGAATTTTCATATTATGCCCCACCTAATCTTACAATCAAACATACTTGCAACGCGAGTCTCTTTCTGACGACTGCAATGTCTTCTTTCTAGATCCCTCTGGAGATAAATTGCAAAAATATCTTGAAATCATAAGCAAGCTCTACCAAGGTATACCTACCCTCTACATAGTCGATGATTGTTCTGCAGAAAGTGACCTTGTGAAAAAGAGGAGAGCATTATCAAATTTAGCTTTTTCAGGTAGGCATCATCAGCACTTGCTATGGGTGTTAACTCAAAAATGGAACTCGGTTGTTACTGATGTACGTGAACAGACTGAGTGGATTGCTTTATTTCACTGCAAGTCAGCTAATTGCTTTGATCTAGTTATGAAAGAAAACAGTGGCATTCCACAAGAAAAGTGGCAAGAAATCCGTGATAAGCTATCAAGTACAAAGTATGCTAAACTTGTGTTAAAAAGTAGACCACCTTTTGAGTACACAATTGAGTAAGTAATACATAGTAATAGTTAAGTAATACATAGTTATAGTTCAGTAATAGTTCAATAATGCTCAGTAATAGTTCAATAATGCTTAGTAATAGTTCAGTAATGCTTAGTAATAGTTCAGTAATGCTTAGTAATAGTTCAGTAATGCTTAGTAATAGTTCAGTAATGCTCAGTAATAGTTCAGAAATGCTTAGTAATACTTCAGTAATGCTTAGTAATAGTTCAGTAATGCTCAGTAATACTTCAGTAATACTTAGTAATAGTTCAGTAATGCTTAGTAATAGTTCAGTAATACATAGTAATAGTCCAATAATGTTCAGTAATAGTTTATTAGTGCTTAGTAATAGTTAAGTAATGTCCACCGCCATGTTGAACACAGCATTATTAATAATCATACTCGCACTACATCTGTGGTATATTTATCCCATTGTCAGATTGTATTGCGTATTCGTAGAGTTATAATGAATATCAAAAATCTTATAGAAACACTAGGTGAGCCATCGCAAGAGCCATCACAAGATGATCACCGCAAGCAGCTAGCTGCCGTCATCCATGGAGGCATGTCCATGGACTATTTATGGAAGCAAATTTTATCCCAACAGCTTCAAGAGATGTCGGGTGCAGATGTGGGACAATTGCATGCTGCATATGAGGCCCGTCTTGTTAATAAAATGACTAAAAGCTTGGGGAAAACAGCAATGAATTCATATGCGCGTGCAGCAGCCACTATATTTAACATTGAGAGTGAGCAGGCCCTTGCTATAGACCTTGGAGAAAATCCTTTTATAAACACTGCATTAAGAAGTATTAGTTGCGGTCGATTTCATAAATGGGGGTTCTGGATTGCACCAGTAAGTATGAATCTTACAACTGGACGTCATATTGAATATGCAAAAACAAACGATATACACAATGGAGATACAGAGGTTGGAAAACCCCAAGAGGGTCGAGGCTGGGAAACGTTCTACGGAGACACGCAAGGCACGGATAACGATGGATGCCCCGCATTCGAAGGAGACCGAGCGCTTTGAAGGGGAACTTCGAAAGATGAAGAAACCCCAGCGGGCAGCGGTTGCAGAGACAGATCCACCTAGGGCTTCTTGGGATATTTGGTGGGGTGTACTAGCTGCTGCTGTAGTACTTGCTGCTGTCGTTTTAGCTTCAAATCATCATACACCTAGCCCATCCAGATCCCCCTCCATCCCTATGCCTGAAAACCAATTGAACATAACCGCAGATGGTTATATATACTAAAGAATGACGCAGCCTAACCAAGTTATCAATTCCTTGTACCAGGGCGGGAAAATAGCTATATTAGCCACGGGCTATGCAGTCCTATAAAGTGATGTTATGAAAAACTTGAAGCCACCACCCTCATTAGGGATGAAACCTTGTGGTGTAGCACTCCTTACATTGGACTTTACAGCAGCTACTATGACTCGTAAGTGACTAGTTTCCCAAGGTATCATTCCTGATAAAATCGTTACTACACCACCCAATTAAATATATGTGTCTCATAGATGGTGGCTACGATTGCCTTGCTCGTTGGTGGGGCTTTAGTAAACGCCCTAGCATTTTCAGGTTCAAACTTTGTGTTTAGTCAGCTTGCCAAGGACCCTGCTGCACAGGAAGAACGTACGCGTCATGATAAAACCGTGGAAAAACTGCAGACAGCTCAAATTGAATGGGCCCGTGATAGGCAAGAGAAGCTGGATAGGATGAATCAAAGACTTATGGCAGAAAGACGTGCTGTACAGACCTTCATAAATGTAGATGACGCAATGAGATTTTACAACCAGATTAATGGTGCAGACTCTATTCAACTAAATTCGGAGCCTCGCCTAAAAGACTTCTATTTACCATCCCCTTAACAACACAACCGAGAGTTGGCTTCTATTACAAATGCTACGATTGGAATAGGATCTGCTCATTTCTTGCTAAATTGAACTTAAAATTTGTGATATAATAAGAATGGAGGAGTATATACCAACGGATGATTTGGGGGATGACCTAGCTGATGACCCGGTTGATGACCCATACTTCAATGATCTTGGTGTAGCCGATGATTTCCTTCCCGATATACCCACTGCGGCTGAAACTAGCGTTGGTGTTGTTGGTCTGTCTATTGCAGAACAACAACGTGAAGTTGACAAGATTCAGCTCGTAGACAAATTTTACGCTGATATGAAAATTGCTGGTACTCCAAAGTATGACATATTTAAGTTTGATTCAGAACATAATTTGTATCTTACACACAGGGGTAGTGATATCCGCCTCAACAAAATTCGGACTGATGGATGGATCACTGTATCAACAATCAAGTCACAAAGAGGAGGGAAAGGGGCAATCAGGGAATTATTTAGTGATAGGGAAAATGCTGCTGCCAAAATCTGAAAATAGAGAATGCGGCATCTAACGTCTTTGATGGCACAGATCCCGATGTAACTGCACTGTGGATGATATCGAACGATTAATAGGGAAAACAGATGCAGCTGTTCAGACTGATGCTCCCCCATTACCCCTACGGGAGCTCATGGGAATCGAGAGGCAGCTTAGAACTATACGAGGAACATTATCAGCTCAAGAGAGCAAGCTTGTGGAAACTGACCAACAACTCGAAGAGGGAATAGACCGCCTCGAAGCAACCAGCGATAAAGACGAAAAGACAAGTATACACAGAGAGATTGAACAGCTGGATGGAAAGAGGGACGCCCTACAGACTAGCATAGACACACTTCGTGGTGGTCTGAAGTCTCAGGTACGACAGATACGTGACCTTGCCCGTGAGCTTGTATATAGCGACCTTTCTCTGCGAGAAAAATTGGTTAAGTTGTTTCGAGAACAAGGTGTGACGATTGCTTCCATTATAACCGCATTAGGGTTTATAACATCCACTATCATACTGGCACTTGGGTTGGGAGGACCTGTGGTTTCCGTGCCAATACCACAATCAACGCCGCCGCCATATAATGTTGTCAAAGCACTGGGTCGGGTGATGAAACGTTTTGGTTAATGGCTCGGTGCAGCTATACTGGGCATTATTGGTGGTGCCCTTTCTCTGCTCTTCAATCTGATTAATGACATGTTCACAAAGGTAGGGAGTCAATTGTGGGCACTTATGCTTGCGGTGGGTGGTGCACTTATCGCATGGGTATCCAGACGGTCAAAATGAATATATCATATGATATTTAATACTACGATGTATTACAGCACGCATATCGTCACCGGAGAACCAGCCAACCTACAATTTCCGCTCCAGGTAAGCGAAGTGGGAACCAATGATGTGTATTTAAGCAGTGGTTGGTATAACCTTGATTAGGATGGGAAGATGAGTGTTCTGTTAATTAATAGTAAAAAGACCAAGTTAACAAGGGTTGAGGCAGGCCTGTATAATTTCAATATGATTAAAAGGAGATTAAATAAAGGGTTAATCCAAAATAATGTGGGGGATATTGATTTAGCGCTGGCCACTTCACTGATCCGTATAACTGTGTCAGATGAGACTGCAATTATTTTAAGTGAAAATATTTTAGAGCTATTGGGATTCTTCCAGCAATGAGAGCTATACCACAGGAGTAAGAGGTAGGTGGTCTTTTGCCCCATATGTCAGAAGTCTGGCACAAAACCTTCACTGTGCCCAACGACCATGGACCATGTGATAACCATAATATAGCAATTTCCCGACTGTTGGTCAATTTGGGCCCGATTTTTGAGGGTCCAGATACAATCTCCCAGAAATGAGACATACACCACAGGATAAGGGGTAGATGTTCTTTTGTTCCCATATGACAGAAATCTGGCACAAAACCTTCACTGGGCCCAAGGGCTATGGACCATGATATATGTTTATGCTAGCAATCATTTCCACCGCTCTTGGCCATTTAGGGCCCCGTTTTGAGGGTCCAGATACGATCTCCCAGAAATGAGACATATACCACAGGAGGTGGTCTTTTGCCCCCATATGTCAGAAGTCTGGCACAAAACCTTCACTAGGCCCAAGGACCATGCGATAACCATGTTATAGCAATTTCCCGACTGTTGGTCAATTTGGGCCCGATTTTTGAGGGTCCAGATACAATCTCCCAGAAATGAGACATACACCACAGGATAAGGGGTAGATGTTCTTTTGTTCCCATATGACAGAAGTCTGGCACAAAACCCTCACTGGGCCCAAGGACCATATGATAACCATATTATAGCAATTTCCAGACTTTTGGTCAATTTGGGCGCCATTTTTGAGGGTCCAGATACGATCTCCCAGAAATGAGCTATAAACCACAGGATTAAGGGGTAGGTGTTCTTTTGCCCTCATATGTCAGAAGTCTGGCACAAAACCTCCACTGGGCCCAAGGGCTATGGACCATGATATATGTTTATGCCAGCAATTATTTCCACCGCTCTTGGCCATTTAGGGCCCCATTTTTGAGGGTCCAGATACGATCTCCCAGAAATGAGACATATACCACAGGAGGTGGTCTTTTGCCCCCATATGTCAGAAGTCTGGCACAAAACCTTCACTGGGCCCAAGGGCTATGGACCATAATATATGTTTATGCCAGCAATTATTTCCACCGCTCTTGGCCATTTAGGGCCCCGTTTTTAAGGGTTCAGATACGATCTCCCAGAAATAAGACATATACCACAGGAGTAAGGGGTAGGTGGTATTTTGCCCCCATATGTCAAAAGTCTGGCACAAAACCTTCACTTGGCCCAAGGACCATGTGATAACCATATTATAGCAATTTCCCGACTTTTGGTCAATTTGGGCGCCATTTTTGAGGGTCCAGATACGATCTCCCAGAAATGAGATATATACCACAGGATTAAGGGGTAGGTGTTCTTTTGTCCTCATATGTCAGAAGTCTGGCACAAAACCTTCACTGGGCCCAAGGGCTATGGACCATGATATATGTTTATGCCAGCAATTATTTCCACCGCTCTTGGCCATTTAGGGCCCCGTTTTTGAGGGTTCAGATACGATCTCCCAGAAATGAGACATATACCACAGGAGTAAGGGGTAGGTGGTATTTTGCCCCCATATGTCAAAAGTCTGGCACAAAACCTTCACTTGGCCCAAGGACCATGGACCATGTGATAACCATGTTACAGAAATTTCCAGACTTTTGGTCAATTTGGGCCCCATTTTTGTTGGTCCAGATGGCACCCAGAAATGAGACATATACCACAGGGTTTAAGGGTAGGTAAGCTTTTTAATAACTCTTGGCCATTTAGGCCCCACAAATCAACTCAGAATGTAATAACATTACAACAACAGCCACCCATAAAGCACTCGTATAGGACGCTTACAAAATGCAACACAAAAGAAAAACTCCTTTTTCTTTTTTGGTGGCCCAAATCCTATCCAATTGTCGTGTTGGTACCAAAGAGATGCGCCCGTACAGAATGCTGTTCCCTCTCCTGTACACTTCTCATCGCACCTGTAAAGGTATAGAAATTCGAATATGAATATGAATATGACGCTAACTTCAACTGGATTTATAATACTAAAGACAACGTTAAGAGTGTCTTCAACATGGCTGCGGTAGTTGATACAATTGACGAAGAAGTGAAAGCAGAGACCGAAGCTGCAGATGACGAAGCTACGAAAGACGACGAAGAAAGACAGGCAGAAGTAGAAAAAAAGAAGAAGAAGCGCAAAAAGAAAAAAAAACAAGGCAAGTAACACTAACAGAGGCTAACGTTGGTTAGCTCACAGGTGTTCCTAGCTTTATGGCAACCTAGTGAGATAACATCTCCCTGCTACATGCTACGCACTAGGCCTTCATGCGCAGTATTCGCAGTCATGTAATGGCTATAGCGTATACTACGGACACGGTCAGATCATTATCTGACTACCATATACTTACTAGGCTTATATATATATATATATAAAGAAAGGTAGGTTTTTTTCTAACGCGATTTTCGAACCGTAAATGAAAATTCCTTTTTTTGACCACTCGCGAATCTTAATTAGCCTATGCCTACACTTTTTTTTACTATACTTTTCTACCCCCATTACCGTCAAGACAGTGTAGATGCCCAACAATTTGCTGCAAACTGAAGAACTGTTGCGATGATGTCATGAAGAAGCAGCACTTTAGTATTATTTTGACAAGAACGACCGGGGATTACGATGACATCATGGTGAATACAAACGAAATTCGATCCGATTGGTCGAAAGTTGACAATTCAAACACGAGCTTTGAAATGTGTATATGAGCTCGAAGAGAGCAATGGATGTAAATTTGTCTGTTGTTTACTGTGCTTTAAGATATAGGCCCCTATTTGTCCAAAATAAAGTGTAACACTTGACTTTCTTGTTAACTAGCCTACAATTGTTGGTGTTGCTTACTGCACACACCAATTCAAATTCTGAATACTAGGCTCATATATTATGATAGCAAGGGACGGAAAGGAACGACCTATTTATCTCTTTTTGGTGGGCCCTATACTTATAATTGACTGGGCCCTTTTGTAAATATGAATTATGACTTTGTAATGACATTATCCTTGATGAATGCTTCGTTATATTTCCGCAAACTTGGCTGTCAGGAAATTATGCATGACTTTGCAAACCAAAATGTCGGAAATTGTAATTTTGAATTTTGTTTCTCTCGTAGATATTTGTACTTCTCTTTTTCAGAATGATTTTTAGAGCATGCATTTTATTTTACACACCTTCTTTTGATGGGCCCCAAAGATCCGGGGCCTTATGATTAAGCCTTTGCTATATAGGCAACGATACCGAGATTACTGGGGAAAGGGGGGCCACTCGCCTTGTCATAGAGTAAGATGGGAAGGAGGTACCCATTTGAAAGTTGAGGGTGGACCGGGACAGGAGGTGCCCTCTTGAAAGTTTTAAGAAATTATTCTAAGTCATTCTTGAAGTTTGAAAACGAATAGAAATACACATAGTACTCAAAAGATACAGTATAACATACATTTAGTATTTATTTGAAAAAATTAAAAAGTGATATTTTCCATGGGCCGTGGGAGCCGTGGTGGGAAGGGCATGGCCTTCAATAATATTTTAAAATAGGCCTAGGCCTTTTATCTATTCGCCCAATGGGCAATTGTCAACATTGGTCCTGACTCCCAATTCTAAAACACATAGCAGGATTTTTCTCTGAAAGTAGGGGAAGAGTCAAAAGAGGGGAAGGGGGGGGGGGAAAGGGTTGAATTATAAGTTCACGTTAAGATACAAAAAATTGACCTTTAAATCAAAGTATACATTTGGAAAAAAGTGCAGGGGAAATCTCGCCTATATATATATTCTCAAACCATATGTGTATAGGAACAGGAAGCCAGGAGGAACATCCCCCCCCCTCCCTTTTTTTCAAAAACGGAAGAAAATGCCCATTTTTGAAAATGAAAAGTGTCCCTCAATTAATGTCAAACAAGTGCCCGCATTTCATTTTCTGCCCTCGTGCTCAGAGCTCTTTCCGACATAGGGTTTTCTGCCCATGTGCTTAGGCTTATATGTTATTCAAAGTTACACTATCATTAAGATATATTGATAAAGAATTGGAAAACATATATTGCCTCTACTGCAAACTTCAGGTAAAATAACAAAATTGCAAGGGATCGTCGTCAGTTCTTGCTCTGACAGTCTGATTATCGTTTTATCCTGCTTATATAGGATTGCAAGACGATTTTATGAAGATGAGACGGGTGAAGCCATCTTTCAGAACTTTGAAGAAGAATGTCGACGCAGTATGCCTGCTTGCCGAATAAGTAGAGCTGAATTAGCTGTCATTTTGAAGCAAGTCTTTCCTAAATTAAGCGAAAAACGAAAACCTTAAGATAAAGAATGAAGCTGTTACCATGAAGGCAAATCCTAAACCAAAAATCTTTAAGGGATCTGAAGGGGGGTCAGGGACTTTAGGATACATTGGTGCGTGGTGTGTTGGATCGACAATTTATCGTAAGAAGAAAGTTGTTTCATCCAATCTCTTTAGTGAGAAGAAAAGAGATCTTAAATTTCAAGTCATAATGATGTTATTTTTCTTGAGAATTTACTTTCAAATGAAGCATCATTTTTTGCCAATTCGACTGCAAAGGGATCCCTTGATAAAATCAAGCGAAGGGAAACAGAAAATGGTAATCTTTGCCATATCACAGATACAGCATTTCATTTTTTTAAATTGTTGGATAGTACAATACAAAACTATAAAACAGAGGAGAACCTATGGCAAAGATGTAGACATATTATTTGTGAATCAGTTAAGGCTGATAAGCAACTTAATAGCATATGGAAAAATTTGTATTCAGGTGATGTTATGGAAGTTAATGGAAGAGCTGCATCGATGAAAATAGAGATTATTCATAAGTATTTAAAAATGTCTGAGACAATTCCGAAAAGAGTATCTAAGAAGATTGAAGGTCACAAAGAGGGATGCCCATAGGAAGCAGATCAGAATGAAGGATCCCACAAAGGTATGTGAAATTACAAAGAGACAATCATCAAATGTTGAAACATTCAGATGCACCACTTTCCTCCTCAAAATCCAAGGGAAAAGTAAAGCACAATGTCAAAAGGGATAGGAAAAAGCAAACAAAAAAAGCAAAAAGTGCTAGAATGGCGTTGCAGAGAATGTGGTCACAACTGTACCACTGCTTGTGTCTGCTGTGACAAGTGTGACATATGGTTTCATTTCAAGTGCGTTGGGTTGAATAGGGATGAAGAAGAGCTAGGGGAAGAGCAGTGCTTTTGTTCCCACTGCCAAAAGTAACTGTTTGAAAGAGTATATAGTAAGCAGGGTGAGCACACGTGTGAAAACTAAAGTTATTCATGCATGCTATGGAGAATATTTCCCTCAATAAAGTTATATATTCGTCATCTGCAAGAGACAAAGAAGTGAATATTTGCAAATGTGTTTACACTTGCATATATTCACTTCGTAGTAAACTTTTAAATAGCATGTATCATGTATATACTACATCCCTAGACAATATCATTTAGTTAAAATAGTCTCTTCAAAATATAAAGAAATAAATATATCATTTAAGTAGCTCTTCTCTGTAATTTCAATAGTTACATGTATGTTATCAAGTTAAAATAGTGTCTTCAAAATCTAAAGAAATAAACATTTAAGTAACTCTTCTTTGAAATTCACTTGACACTGTGGCAGTTAACATAGATAATCACCATCTAAAACTAAAATTTGAAAACTTGTGAATACCCATGTTATCATGGTTACTATATATATCATACATGAGTAATGTTATCCACAGTGTAAATATGTTCCAAACAAAGAAATACAAAATTTCCTTCAGTAACTCTTTGTAATTACCAAATAGTACAGTCATCTTATATTTCTGAAACTCTTTGCGCTTGTTCTATTCTTTTATTGGATAAGGACATTGAGAATATTACAAGTGCAGACAAGAGTTGGTTTAAGATGTTGATTAATTTTCAACTGCCAAAGTATACAGTGAATTACAGAGAAGAGTCACTTAATTATATATTAATTTATTTATATGTTTGAACAGACTATTTTAACTGGATGATACTGGCATGAGATGTGGGTGTCTTACCACCCACTTAGAGGTAGAGACATGTGATTAATGAATGAGCCTCTTATCAGTAGCTTCATCATATATCATTCATGTCACACAGAATAATTTGGATAAATATTCTCCTGTGAGAAAATAAATTATTTGAAAGATTTTTTTTTTTTGCACTTTCTTCCTTTTTGCAAATATTGACGTAAGATACATCACAATCGAAATTTTTAAAAAAGAAGACAACACAAGTATTGTTCTTATTCTTATTTAGGAAATATGGGTCAAGAAAATGTTTATGTCAAGAAACTGGATGGTATCCCAAAAGTGGAAAAGGATCTAAACCATATGTAGTCTGCCAATTGTTGGGCTTGTCACCTGGAAATGAATTTTGCTGTATTTTAACTTCTGTTAGCATGTCCCAAATTATTTCAACATCAATGATATAGATACAATTCGATTATAAAGTTTGATGACCTTTGGCACTAATATATGGTATAAGCGCATAATACTCATCCAAACACGTGGTCAAATTAGACAAATTTACCCCAAAAGTGTACTTTTTCTGCCTGTACAAATGCCAGATATTCTAAAATCGTTATCCTTGGGCCCTAGTAAGTACATCGAACAAACTTTCACAGAAGTTATTTAATGTCATATTAATAATGGCTTGTAATCATAGCCCTACGTTTCCTTGTGCCCATTGATGACCAGAAGCTGGTTTGCCTTTGTGCATATCCATATAGCAACGAAAACAAAAATATGTATATAATTAGTACAAGATGTTGCTGGTCCATATTTATACAAATTCCTTTGATAACTCCATAAAAAAGAAGCACATGTCCTCCAATATAATGTCTTTAATTTTTGTACATGTAATCCCTCTTCCATCAGTATTGAATGTCTGAATTTAATGAAACCAATGTTTTCTTTACCTTGGAACAATTATCAACATGAGTTTTCATCTGGTAATGAATGATATATACCCAGTTCGTTCTTGTCAAAATAATACTGAAGTGCTGCTTCTTCATGACGTCATCGCAATGTTTCTTTAGTTTGCAGCAAATTGTTGGGCAGATAGACTGTCTTGACGGTAATTTGGTAGAAAATTTATCGTTTGTACATCTAATCGGAAAAAAACTAACAAATATCGTGGCTTATACATGTAGAAGGGAGTCTCCAGCAAATGTGTGTAGAGTAAAAAAGTGTAATTAAGATTCGCGAGTGGTCAAAAAAAGGAATTTTCCTATACGGTTTGAAAGTCGCATTAGAAAGAGACCTACTGTACCTTTCTTTATATATATAGTAAGTATATAGGTTGCCATAATGCTAGGAACACCTGTGGGTTAGACTAACGCTTTAGTTTATTTGCTTTCAAAGCCTAGCCTTTTTTCTTTAGGATTGTTAAAACCTTAAGTTAAGCCTTAGCTCCCCTTTTTGCCTCAATTTTCCCAATTAATATCCATAGGCCTAACGTTAGGCCTAGCAAATTACAACAAATTATTTTACAACTTTTTACAAGTAGTCTGAGTGAATAGTTAATACACCAAGGAATGTATGCAAATGAGGCTATGCAAGTTATGTATAACCTAACGTTAGCCCTACTCTTTTGTCAATTGTGTATAGGGGCCTATTGAGAAAAGGTAATATATGGATTTAGAAATGGAAATATAAAAAAAAAAGATCTAACAATATGTTCGCCAATATCTAACGTTAGAAAATGTGCACCAATAATCATCTAGGCCTATTGATAGTGGAAGTAATACACAAATATTTAACAAAAGGCTAACTTTTTAATAAAGAAAACTAAAATTTAATGAAAGATGTGCCCATAATCAAAAGTGTCCACCTAGAATTACAACTATGCATCAAAATCATGAAAATAACTTTCCTCAATCAAAATTTAGCATTAGAAACAAACTATGCAATCTGTGTCTTCAGGTGATTTTATTCTTTACATTAACTTAATTGTTAACATCACATTATCATGTTGTTTACCATTGCTACAGAACTGAATATATGTATCTCAAAAACTTTTCCTTTAGATTTCCCAAATTTGAGTTTGGGGAATAATGTTATTGCACCAAAACTTTGTATGTATACAGGTAATGCTGCACCAGAAGATTCATCTGAAGCTCTGAATGGTGATCTTGATATCATCAGTGGCCAGCTGGAACAAATTCAGAATGAGAAGAATGAGAAGAAAGGTAATTATGATAATGATAAGCACATGTTCTAAATTTCATTTTCCTCACAATACTGTCATCTATATTTTCATGCAAAATAAATTGTAGCAAAAAAGATCAATGCAAAAAATGCAAAATCAAATGGGTGCAAGATTTGCAATGGTATTAGATTTTTAACATAACTTTATAAATCTTATTACCACTTTTAGTCTACATTATAGTCTTTATTATCAGTGACATGTATCTACTATTAGTTTAAAAACTAAGACTTCTGTCTTCAAAATTACAAGAAAATGGATTTTTCTTTGTTGGCTGGTTGCCAAGTTGTTGAAATTTGCTTTCACAGGGATGATTTATCTAGTGATGCTGTAGTGCTAAAATTCAATTTAATAGCTCTGTGTTGTGGCAAAATGGTAAGTTTCTGTCAGGAATGAAAGTTCTTTTGTTTATGCAGAAGGTTCATTTTGTAACAGAACCATTTCAATAAAAGATTTAACTCAATTGACTATATTACAGGTACATACTTTGTATTTTAGTATCACCTTAAAGAAAAGTACAGTTAATATTCCTCAGATGTACTTTTCATGGTAATGACATTATGAAATGATAGCATAGCTCTCAGATCAGTAATCCAGGAATTGTTATGACCTTCAGAGTGGAGAACCTGGAGTGACACAAAATTTGTCCAAGCAGAAGAAATATTGTGTGGAGGCCTTATGTGCCACTTGACACGAAGCAGAAAAACTGCAGGCTGCAGATTTAATAAAAAGAACAATAATGGTTCTTGTGTGATTGGTTTAGTTTTATTAATGGTAGAGGATAAATAAATGTACATTTATCACTGAAGAAAACAGTAGAAAAGGTACTACCTCTCTGATGCAATTTAAGTTTTATTTCACACAAAAATGATTTTAAATTACTCATAGATAAAAGAAAAATGACAGAACTCACGAGATTAACAGCCGAATGATTCAACATGCCCGTAGTACTGTACATAAACACAAATTGGCTAGTACATAGGCCCTATGCATGATGTACGTACACTGTACAGTGTATGTGAAAGTTTTGATGTTGTTTTGAATGCAGGCTGTCAATTGTCAACAATATTATTAGCATGGATTCTACTTTCCTCCTGTATTGTGTTGATCGTGTATCTGTGAAGTGATCACAATCTGCAAGTCAAGTTACTATACTGTAAAGAAGTAGGCGTGTTCGAGATCTGAATAGTATATTTGACAATTGGTCAAAGTTGACTAAAACCTCATGAAAGTTTGGGTACCATAAATCAAAAGTATTTTCTACTTTATTTTGGGATTGTTAACCCAAATTTTATGATTCAACAATCAACATTATACGAAGATTGCGTATGAACTTTTTTCTTTATATTTTTTATGATAATGATAGTCACAATTTTTTATGGTTTTGGTATTTTAAGCGCAATTTTCATTAACTTTATTTAGTGAGGCAGGCCTACACAAGTGTGTGTTAACAATTACTTGCAAGCTTCGCTAGCGCAAAGTGCCATGTACATTACGCAGTGCCCTGTACATACGACGTCAATTTTACAAAATAAACTGCAAATTTACAAAATACGACCGCAAATTTACAAAATACGCCAAAATTCAATGGCTTTTTTATAACCAAATACGCCAGACAAAAAATTATAACGCAACCTCTGATCTCAACAGTACTTTATTTTTCAAATATTGTAAAATTTTGCTGAATTTCTTTTTCTTTCCAGCTGAGGAGCAGGCTGCTGAGGGTGGGGAAGAAGACACGGCTGGGGGTGGAGCAGAGGCTACAAAGAAGAAGAAGAAAAAGAAGAAGGGTGGATCCAAACAGCAAACCAACCCTCCTACTATTCCAATATCGGAATTGTTCCCCGATGGGAAATTTCCAAAAGGGCAGGAAGTTGAACATGCACCTGACTGTAATGGGTAAGGGCTCCTATATAAAGGTGTTTATTATGCATCTGACTGTAATGGGTAAGGGCTCCTATAAAAAGGTGTTTATTATGCACCTGACTGTAATGGGTAAGGGCTCCTATAAAAAGGTGTTTATTATGCACCTGACTGTAATGGATAAGGGCTCCTATAAAAAGGTGTTTATTATGCACCTGACTGTAATGGGTAAGGACTCCTATAAAAAGGTGTTATGCACCTGACTGTCATCTACCTATAAAAGGTGTTTGTTATGCACCTGACCTGGGTACGGACCACGAGGCCCCGGTTCAATGCCTGACTAATGGGTAAGACACGCTCAGTACCAAACTTGTTATCAAAGCCCTGGACTTGACTTGGTTGTCGATAAAATGGTGTCCGTAATCATGCACCTGACTGTGGTTCTCGCTCCTATAAAATTAGGTGTTTATCATGCACCTTACTAATAACCGTAAGGGCTCCTATAAAAGGTGTTTATTATGCCCTGACTGTAATGTAAGTGTTCAATATAAAGGTGTTTATCATCACCTGACTGTAATGGGTAAGGGCTCATATAAGAAGGTGTTTATTTGCTGTAACCCTTCTGAACTAACAAAGTGTTTACCATTTTTAGAGATTTTTGTTTATTTGGTCTTAAATGCCAATTCTTAGTGTGTATAACAGAAAACCTTTTATTGTTTATTTAACCTTTTAACAGATGGCCTTGCTACTGATCCAGTTTTTTTTGAGCAAATTATTTTTGCATCAAATAAGCAAAAGTTTGGTGATGGTCTATCAGTAAGTTGAACTTTTTCTTGATAGTTTTCTTTTCAGTTTAATGCATTTAGTGAAGAGCATTTTAACTTTGATTTGTTGATGATAGAGGACAGATGATTGCAATTATGTAAAATATCTAGATGTAGAAACAAATTTAAATTGTTCATGGTTTTCTCTAAAACTACTGGTATAGAAAGTCTAAATAACAGGAAATACTTTAGTGACTTGTAATCCTTAAATTTATGGAATTGATTTGATCTCTCCAGAAAAATCATCCTTTTAGTCACTGAATTTGGAAAAATAGGAAAGAATTAATATTTACAAAGGTAATCATTATCATTTTCATTAATGTGATTACTATTTACAAAGTGTGTGGTATTATTTCTTGTTACTCAGCACATTAATAAATGTGTGACTTTAATGTTATGTTCCCACCTCTAGAATTGACTCCTATAAGTTTTGTTTATGCTAATGCACTCCTAAGTAGGCCTACTGTATATCCTCTCTTTTAAAGGAATATTTCTTTTTCAAGTGTAAAGTTTGATATAGCTTGTGGCTCATTATGACCTTCCCTGGTATCATGCCAATAAATAGCATCAATCTAATTTACCTAATACACAATTTAAAAAATATTTTGAAAATGTTACAACTGTTTTAATTGTGACAATAACATTTTAGATGAACCCTTAAACAAATTGAGGTTTAGCAGTTAAGGAGTAATGTTCGTATGGGAAAAGTACCAACCGGTTTCAACTCCCGTTGCAGGCACTGTATTGTATTCGAGAGCAAGACACTTTACCCTACTTGCTCCAGTCCACTTAGCTGTAAAATGAGTACCAGCACTGCTGGAGAGTAAATATCTGCAATGCACAGGGGGTAAGCAGCATGGGCCTTCATGGCTTGAGTGGATTTTTTTAAATTGATAAAATCTTGATGTCCTCTTTGGTATTTCATTTTCAGGAGGACAGCTGCTTGGAGAACAACGAGTGCGGAGAAGAGGGCTGTAGAAGCTGCCAGCGAAGATATTTACAATGATGTGCGACAGGCCGCAGAGGCACACAGACAGGTCAGGAAGCATGTCCAGGAATTTATCAAGCCAGGCATGCTCATGACTGAAATCTGGTATGTACACAATGTCTGGCTCTTTGTTATTTATAGTATATAGACTTGATCATTCAAGAAACAGTGTTTAAAAAATTTAAAAGAGACTGAAATTTTAGCTAGGGAATTAGGAAGGATCATCTCAGGCACAATTTGACCCTTTGGTCAAACCTGTCAAACAAACAAACCTGTGATGTTGGAAGTCCCAGGAAGAAGTCCAACAGCGATTTTTCACAGATATGGAGAACAATACACTGACATCCAGTGCAGAGGTTTGTCTTCTGCGTTAGATCCTTCTTCCCCAACTGACCTTTGGGCAATTTGGCTAATGGTTGGAGAAAGCCATCGGCCCCAATGGTAGGAGATTTAGCCCTGCGTGGTTCCCTGATCACTAATTGAAAAGAGCAGGGTGTTAACCCTGTTTTCGTTCACTTCCTGTCCTGGAAAATTCCTTGGGTCCTCACTGACACAAGTTAAAGGTGATTTACGTCTGCTTTCCCTAGCATGTGTCTAAAAGTGTAAAACAAACAAATTGTAACTGCAAGTTGAATAATATTAGCATTTTCAATATTAAATGTAAGATAAAATAGCAGGAAAGTGACCTTCTTCCACCTCACCCCTCTGTTTAGAGCTGTGACCGTTTAGCGTGTACACGCTACACGCTCGCAAATCTTGTAAACGTTTACTAAATACTTCATTGCGAGTAATCGTTTTTGATACATCCTAATGTCTTGCCATTGAAAATCAATATTCATGATTCAAATCACACACACATTCGGCTGACAAAATATCAATCAATGATGACTTTTTACAAACTGTAAACCCGATTAGCATAATCCTTTTTGAATGTTCGAATCACAAATGCGCAGTAATCACCAATGAATGGGGATATTATGCACTTTGATTTCGCCGAAATCTGAGTAATTTAACTTGTAAAATGCACCGCGAATGTGCAGCAGTAAACAGTGAAACTAACAATAGGCCTAACGCTAGGCCATATAAGCTTTAAATCCCACGCAATCAAGGCCCGTTTTATCGACCAAAAAACACTTGAATCGTGACAATCAGTACATTTACATGCAAATATTACCTGATGAGTCAAATAAATTTCGCAAGAAAGAAAAAATATTGCATTATAAATAAACAGAAAAGGGGTTTTAACAGAGCTGAAATTCTGCATGCTTTGCAAAGGTGGCGGCCATTTTTTCAAGAGGACTGATATTTTAGAACTTCTAGGTGGTGGTGGCGTAGTTTTAGAATGTTTTACAGCGAGGTATATCATAGGCCTCGGTATGCAAGATTTTCACAGAACTTTGAAAGCCGTAGCGAATAGGACAACTAAGGGAGTCGAGCCAACTCGAGATATACGGGATTCTGCGTTCTTTTTTAAGCCGCCGCGTTAGGCCGCGTGGACAAAAGAAATCGTTTTACCGCGGAATCACGTACGGATTAAAACACCCAAATGCGCTCAGGCATAGAGCTCATTAACTTGCATCCATTGTGTCTGTATACAATGGCCCCTAATCACTGCGAGATCGCGGAGAATCTCGCGGTAATGTTACATGCAAATGACATGATTTTGTGGTCTGATAGATAAAAGGTTTTCAGGATAACTGTTAACCGCTACGCAGATTTATTGTCACGGTTTTGATTGTAACTAGAATAATCCAACTTACTCACCCCTGTTGTAATTACAACTAGTGTTAGGTCGTTACTACACACAATACCACATGTACACCGTATACCTGTACTGTACGCTATGAAGTTTCATGTGGGCCCGTACGGTCACATAAGTAACACGTGCATTACATATTGCAATTTTCTAGAATAAAATGTTGCATTGTGTCGTGTACTTTCTTCTAGTATTACGTCCAGCAATAAAGGTATTAAGAACTTGCGTTCCTTTAGCTTCAAACTTTTGACCTACTTACGGGAACAAATTTGAAATAAATCTTACCATTAATTTTGTGTCTTTAAAAAAAAAAAAAAGGGAATACACATTTTCAACCTTGGTACTACACAGAAGAACCATTTTCTGTTGTCCGAGACGTAATATGGGTCGAAGAAATACTTTTGTTTTCCATCATTTTTTCTACTCTCAGATTTTGTTTAAAAGTAATCACGAAAGGCAGATTGAATCCCCACGAATAAAAGCGCAGTGAGCATGCGTTGAAATTATTTTTGTCCACGCCGGAACTACTTCCAACAAGCCGCGCTATGAATCTCTTCTTGGAAAACCACGCTGTCCCGCCCATAGCGCACGCCTGTAGAGCGCGCTGAAGGGATATTCCTTGGACTCAATATCGTAACAGAAGCATTGTGATTAAAGTAATATGCAGCATACACCTGAAATTCTGTCGAAAATACGTCGGTTGGTTTTACTGGTTGGTGTATTTTCCCCAAAACAATTAATTCAAGGCATTAGTTTGAGTAATTTAAAATTTATGTAATGCCAATGACATTAGTTATACGGGGATAAAAACTTGAACTGTTTTAATGTTGTCAAAAAAAAAATAGAAATCAAAACAACAAATAAAGATGAAAACAACGAAAATATTTTCATAATTTGAAATAGCCCTCACATTTTATAAAAAGGTGTCATTGCCCTGTTGCATGTACATTTCTTATGTAATTGTACATACTATCAGCTACCACAAATCTCAATAAACTCTCTGTCCCTCACTGGGTGCCCAGATAATTGCTAGCCGACATCCCCTCCAATAAAAAGAAAAACAAGCTTACCACCAATGAAGTGTTCCCCCCCCCCCCCAAATTAGTTAGGCTATAGCTACCGCTCCTGTTCTTCCCTCTTTCGTTCTACCTCCCGCCTCCCTCCCCCCTCCCTCTGCAGTAAATTCTCTGCTACAGCGACTTCTCTGCTACAGCAGGAATCAAATGTGCCTGGTACCACACTGCTTTAATACCCTAATTTCGAATACGTGTTTTTTTTTTTCGTTTTCAGAGCGGAGAGCGGTGTTGACATAAATGTATTAATTTATCCTGACTTTCAAGGAATCTTGTTGATAGGTTCAGGACTCGCCCATTGTCCATTATAGGCGCGTTTTTTTTTGTATATATATATATAGTGAAAATCTACGTGTCTATTTAAAATAGATTTAAAAAGTTGGTTAAGTTGCGTGGTTGGAAGGGGAGGGGGTAAGGGGAGTGGCATAAAAGGTTAATGCTTGGACATTTCATGGGGTCGAAAAGTTGGTTGCAAAATTCTAATGGGTGCACTAAATGAGTAATGACCGGTGAAGAAAATCGCTTTTCCAAAGTTAAGGATTATGATTCGGAAAATTAATATCTTTACCCTCTAAAGAAGTGTATATTTAGGATATAAAAACAAGACCTCCAGTGACGTAGCTAGACATTTTCCTTCATTGCAGGAACACTTGTTTCTGTATTACATCCCCACTCCATCCCACCCGTTCAAGAATTCAACTGTTTGTTAGACATACTGAAGCCCATGAAATAAAGTCAACTTTTTGTTGTTTGCCAACTTGGTTTTAGGTGCCCGTCGGCTGCTCCTCGGCCATTTTATACACGTTAGGTGCAATGATAAACATTACCCCATTCTCCCCACCTCATTTGTCATTACATGAGCACCTGTTTCTGTATTACATCCCCACCCCACCCTTTTGAATAGTCAACTGTCTGCTAGACATACGAACCCCATGAAACAAAGTCAACTCATTTGTTCATTTGTTTTCTGCCAACTTGGTTTAAGGTGCCGTCGGCTCCTCAGCAGGCAGCGGCCATTTTATCAACAAGTGCAATGATACACTAGAACAAGAGTGTTTCAACATCATTACACAGCACAAATTAAATCTGAGTCAAACATTACTTTTAAGAATGCACAACATTTAAAATCGTGTCAATGGATGAATAAATATATTCTTAATAAGAATACTATATTAAGTGATAGGTACTATACGGTATAACACAAGAAGCAACATGGCTATAAATGGGTTTTTATATATGACTGTGTCATTTGTAACGTGCCAAAGGAAAAATGATTACTATGAGATGGCTATAAATGGGTTTTTATACATGACTGTCATTCAAAGTGTGCCAAAGAAAAAATAATTATTATGAGATATTAAAAAGTCATAGTTCTAATGGCTTCTAAGATGTTGATCAATAATAAAAAACAATAAAAAAAAACCAGCCGTAATTTGAACACCCGGGTTAAACACATAAAGTTTCGCGCAACTACTATGACAACTGCAATGTGTAAGAAAATAATTTTTGTCCAAACTTTTGGCAACTGAAACATTGCATTTGATATTCATGTAATCGATCTCTTCAAAACACTCTTCAATATTATTTAGAAGTAGTACGAGTTGAGGGTGAAAGACATTTTATTGATTGATGTGAAACCAATATTTCATTCACATCTTGAAAACGAAAAATATTGCAATCGTCCAACAGTTTAGAAGAGCGGGACTTGGTAAATTCAGCTGTAGCTCTCTAGATATATAAAATCTGGGTCAGCGCCAAACTTGTCTTGAGCAGTGATGCGGTGAATTATGCTGCATCGTATAAAAAAGTGCACTTTAAAAGGGTTTTGTTCAATGATTTTGTCGTTTATTCCCCCTCCCCTCCAAACAGCTCTCTAACCTCGTTGGGGCTGTTATGTAATGAATATTCTAATGTTTGCAATTTACATAAAAAACAAGGAATGATTATTTGTTTGCTCGTATATACATAAAGTTAACTACACGCATACCACGTGTACTACGTTAACCTTCCACACCCTGGGCGGTGTCGGACAACATAGCGTAAGAATATATTGTATTTCAATCCAGAAAGTTTTAATAAAATTGCGTGGTTATAAGTGGACTATATGAAGTACAATTCATTTGACACATGGGCCATCGATACTAAGGGAGGTGAGATTGGTAAAATTTGCTCTACGTACTCAATGGAACCTATTTTTTATAAGAATTGAGTGCTCTCGTTTAATGTTAGCGCGCATTAAGTCTAGCTCTCTTCCCCTTTTAAAATGAAGCTAGGGTCTTACACAGATTTCATGTTTTATTCCGAAATTTGTATCTATTCCAAAAACTCTGGTTAAATGAAGTCCTAAAATCTCTCCTCCAATTATTAAGAAAGTCAATAACGTAATAAGAAACGAAAACATAATTTGTGGTTTTATTCCATAAGCAAATAAATTGAAACACCAAAAAAAAACGACCAAAAAATAATAAAATAAATGAAATTTCGGGGGAATTTTTTTTGCTCCGTGTTTTAAAAATACACGTCACTACCATTGTTAAAAAGTATGCATAAAATCAGAATATTCATCAAATTATATTTCCAGAACTAACAAAACGACGCAGATGCAACTGAGTCGAGCGAAAGTGTATTCCAAATTTTACACCAGGAATTTGTTATAATTTCTATATGATCGTGTGAAAATATCCTTTACAAGGTTCCTTAGAAGGTGCCGAATCAAATCACTAAAATAATGTTCCACGCACACACTGCAAAAACAAAAAAGCAAACTTTTTTAAGTGATCATATTGTGCGCCTCTTAACCGCTTCGTCATTTATACATTTCACGAAATGTAAAGCTAGGGGTCTCCGTCCCCCTCTCTAATTGGAATGTGTCTTTTGTTTTGATTTTCCGTGATTGAATATTTACATAATCTTTCAACAAACCGTGCGCCCTTGATAATAAGTAGGCCACCACCTGGGCAAGGTCATAAATCACCCAGTCAGAATTGGGTTTTGGAAATGTATGAAGTGTCAATGAAATATAATATCTTTGAACAAGCGCCATTAAACAATAAATATGTGGTACAGGGCAGTTCCCACGGAAACTGGGTTTTGTTCAAAAAATTTCATTTTATGTTCGGAGATAACAGAAAGCTGTGGGTGCAAAGTTTGCAGGAATGCTAGTGAATGAGAAAGTTGCTGATCTGAGTTTATTTCCATTCAACCTTTCTATGGTGCATACCACTTTGCCGTATTCATAATTTTTATTTTTTTATCAACAATTTTTGTTACCAAATGAAACAAAGACTTGGAGAGAGCTTTTTTTTTACAAGGATCTACCTTTTTAATAGTGTAGAAGTATTTTATTTACATGCCGGAACACTAGGAATTTTGTTAAGTTTAAAAAGGATCTACCTTTTTAATAGTGTAGGGTATTTTTTATGTACATGCCGGGACAGTAGGAATTTTGTTAAGTTTGGACCATTATCTGTGAGCAATTTCGCGATCGATATTACTGATATTTATCATTATTTTTATTGGATTAAATTCGAATAAAGTCGGCAAAATTGAGTAAGTTGATTATTTCTTTTTCAGTCACTGTTTTATTCTGTTGAGTAAAATTTCAGTGCACAAATAAGTATAGGCTTGAAATAAACCAAAGTTTAAAATTCGATTTTGACTAAAACATTGAAGTCATCAATCCATGAAAAATTGAACACAAAGTCTAACAAGAAAAGATACACAAAAATGAAAATGTAAAACATTATTTGGTCATGATTTCTTGATTCTTGAAATGTTGTGAAAGATAAGAAAGAAAAAGACTTAAAATTCTAAGTTGTTAAAAGATTTTTTGAAATTGTTTTTCTTTTTTTTTTTTGATGAAAGATCAATATCATTATCACTGCAAAATTAAAGCCGAGAGACATATTTAGGGACTCATTAATTTTCAGTTTTTCCCTAGTTTAAAAACTGATACATTTGGGCTCGATGCAACTATTTTAACTGATACGGTACTGTTAACAGGAGTTTGTCACTTGAATCACGATATTATTTGTAACTTGTTTTGAACATGTTATTTTTCGCGGAACACATCACGAGCAATAATAGGTTCTTTTTTTTTAATCCGAGTACTTGACCTTCACAATCCCATTCGTTTCGAAAAAGATTAATGTAACGGTATATCATTCTTTGTTCAGTTGGAACATGGAGCTATTACTAGCTTCATGGTTGGAGTACTTTCAACAGGATTACCAGCGATATCCAGCGATATCGCGGTATTGTTCCTATTGTTATGCAGGAAAGTGTGTTGGTACAATGGCTTCACTGAACCATGTGTATGGGTCGCGTTTAATCCGTCATGAATAGAAAAAATCCACAGTTTTGCGAGATTCGCGACATGCCGTATATCGCAAGTTGGCTCGCCTCCTAAATTCTGTGATGTTAAGTTTAAATGATATTGAAAGGAAGTTATCTTTTCTTTCTAAACTGAATTTCCACGCATATTTCCACAAAAATAATAATTTATACCATAGAAGTAAGCTTTTTACGATTTGGAAAGCAAAACTCAGCGTCTATTTAGGCAATGCAGTCGGTACTTTTGCCATACTAGTTGCGCGATTTTTTACTTAGCCTCGTAGTTTTGGAGCAATTTTGGTGTATTTCCAAAAATTATAGTACTAAACTCGTGTACACGATACACGCTCGCTTTTTTTGGCGTGTACACGTTTACTAAAATCCCTAAACGTTCACAGCTCTACCTCTGTTCCATGTGAAGTATTGTCCCTCTTATTTTGCAAGTGTGATATCTACTCATTCTATTACTCATTCTACTATAATTCCTTTTTCAGCGAAAAACTAGAAACTGCTTCAAGAAAGCTAATCAATGAGAACGGGTTGCAGGCAGGGCTTGCCTTCCCAACAGGCTGTTCACTCAATCACTGTGCTGCTCACTATACCCCCAATACAGGGGATAAAACAGTTCTTCAATATGATGATGTCTGTAAGATAGACTTTGGAACCCATGTAAATGGTAAGTAACAGACCATCGCTAACAAAGTTAGACGAAGGTTATGTTTTTGTTTCGGTGTTTTTGGTTTTTTTGTCATCAACATCTCAAGAAGTAGTGGAGGGATTTTGATAAAATGTGGTGCATGGTTTTGGTTGTGTTTATAGAAGAAGTGATAACAATTTGGGGTATATTGGAAGAGGGGAAGGGCAGAAGTTGAGGGGTGGTGAAGATTAAGGGTGATGTTTGTTGAGATTTAACAGTAGTTGAACCTTTCAATTAAATGTCCTCAAAATAATTTCATGCCCTGAAAGGAAATCCAAACAATCAATTTTTCTGGACTAAAAAAGAAAGCAAATCAGTTGGTTTCTTGCAGGAAAAGAAAATGATGATTTGGAAAATGCAAGTGAGCAAGATATGTTTTAAGCAAGAAAAGGAGGGTTTTTTTTGGGGTGGGTAGGGGGGCAGGGGTTTATATAGCGAACCATGCAACCGTCTTTTACGCGGCCATTTTCTCAAAATCACACCAGAAAATGCACACACGACTTGTAGAACTAATATAAAAGTCGTGCTGTACGTTTCTCCCTTTGCTCGGCTGAAAACAGATTTTCATTGGGAATGAAATTTCAAGATACAATTTACCATTTTCACTTGAGCAAATGATAATTATTTTCTAAACAATTCCGTCATCCATGGTGTAATATTTGTTTATTTATCACAACCGTGATCCTTTCAAAACACGCATTTCAGCTGCAAATAAAAAGTAGTATCGGCTGAAGCACGTGTGAGCTGTACCATTAATTGATCAGGTTGCAAGGAACTAAAACATAAAAACAATCATAAACATTGTTTTCATTGCCAATCGACGGTAGTATAATAAACAAATATTAGGTACTGGTGTTCCGATAAACATATTACTTCCATACTAAGTTGTTTTTAACAGAAAAAGTCAAGTTCAATTGTAATTGGAAGTTAAAATTATACGATCAACCCTGTATTTTCAGTGTATTATTCCAACTACGGAAAATTTTCTTGATCACCATGTAACCTTCCCTGCGATTCAAAGTTGGGATGGGCGTGTGGAATATCTAATTACATGTCCCTGGGAACCACTGTTTGCTGTAATGGTGCCATAAATGACCTCATTTCTCCAATACACATGAGTGTACAATGAATTAATAATAAATGATATAAATGAATACATTGAAATAAATATTTTCTCTTCTTCAACAATGTCACGACCTATTGCGGGATGGGGGGGGGGGAGGAGGGGAGTATATTCGGTATATTCTCAGAAATCCACAGTTCCAGGATATTTGCAGTAAAAATTAATTAATAGTGACATCTGAATAAAGTATATATGCTTGTAACAAAAGCTATAAGCCTTTTTGTATAAAATAATATGTGTGACCATGGGTGATGTTAACCGATCTGGATCGATTTTTTAGGTTATGTAGGGGTGATGTGCAATTTGATGATACCATCTAATAAGAAATTAAATTTTCAAATTATTCCCAACTGTCAAGAAGTCAGCAATGAAATGCTGGGGTTATGCAGCCCGATCCCCCACCCCACATTGCATGAAAAGAATTTTGTTTTAATAAAAAAACAATGGTGCAATGGCTTAAACTATAACACTATGCCGGAAAAGTAACCGCTGGGCGTGTGATTTTGATGGGGTGTGGGAACTACCAAGTTCGTACTAACAACTTCACCTACTCTCGACCAAAAGGTATTACACCATCTTTTGGCGAAATTTGAAAATCTTGTAATTGAGGAAGGTAGGGGAACAATTTTTGTTGGTTGAGGCAAGTAACATTCATGAAAAATATTCGGGGGTATTGTTGAGCCCATTGTCTGCCCTGCTTTGGTATAAAATCTTTATAAAAAAACTTGTCAATCCTTACACGAGTCAAGAATCTAGGCACTACACAACGCTACAACTAGCTTAAATTTCCATGGTAACCACTAATTCACATAGTTCGTGATCTGTGCTGTACTGTGCCCTAGATATTTCTCAACCATCTGGAAATTATTATCGCTTGTTGCGCAATTTTCCGCTGCCTCATGAAAAGTTGCCCACGTGGAAGAAAATTTAAGTAATAAGGCGTAATGGGTTCAGCACCTGAGTTAAACAATTGTATTAAGAATCAATTTCATCAAAAGTCAAAAGCAAAACATAGACAGTAATTACTTTCTTCTTTTTGCAGAAACTTTCAAAATATATTTCGAGGAAAGGGGGTTCATTATACGGGGATGTTATACATTAGAGGGACTTATTGACATCAACGCCCAACATTGTGATCAGTTGCCCAGGTCCTGTACGTTAATGTACCAGAAAATTTTGTCTGATGGGTATGTTACCATAAAAGGGGAATAGGTTGGAACGAGCAGTCTGATCATGCGTGTTTACAGGCCAGGGAGAAGGAAAATTCCACCACGCCCAAATTTATATTACACACATAATGTCTATTTTAACTCGGAGAACTAGCTAGCTATGAGCACGGAGTTGGCATTAGACGTCTGCTAGGATATAGCAGGGAGCTGAGCTGTGAAATATACAGAGACAGATGGGCTTTATTTAGTGTTGCGTGTATCCTTAGTTACACTGTGATGGAGCAGGGAAACAGCAAGTCTGTATACACCAAGAATTCTTATTAGTTTTTAAACCCTACTTCAAAGTGATAATATGATACATTACAGAATCGAATTTGATATTAGGATTTGGAAGGAATTGTGTGGGTATTAAAACCTCAATTAAAAATGATTTTTGTTGTATTTACTTTCAGCTAATGCTTGATTGCATTATGCTGGGTGGGCTGGTAATGGTAAAGAAAAATACACAAAACAAAAGTTTTTTCCTCTTCTTTTATTTTTCAATTGAAACAAAAGTACACTTGAGGCAATATTTTTCTATCCTTTTCTTTGCCTATCATAGCTCATATAATCTGTGGAAAGAAGATATTGATTGCCTTGTATATAGAAAAGAAATGAACTTGAAAGTTCAGTGTACACACAAACAATGCAGTCTTTAGGGGCCTATGAAACTGGTGTCTCTTAACCTGTTGAGATATATGGAACTGACATAAGATTTTAATTCCCAGGGGGGCACTTCCATATGTGAGGTATATGTGCCTCCCGTGCAGGTGCCTTTTTTGCACCATTTTCGTAGTGCAAGTGTCTTTTTTTACTTATTAAAAGAAATATAAAAAAATTACCAAAACACTTTTTTATTTTTTTTATTTTTTTTTTATAGTAAAAATGATGTGTCTTTTTTTCATCATTTTCGTACTGCAGGTCCCAAAAATTGAGGTTTTACTGTGTTAATTTTGTACTGCTGGCCCATTTCTACAATATTTTTGTTGAATACTCATACTGCAGGTATCTAATTTGACTTTTTCATACTGCGGGTATCAAAATTGTATAATTTCATACTGCAGGTCCCGAAAAATGAGATTTTACTGTGTTAATTTTGTACTGCTGGTCCATTTTAGCTCAACATCCCTTTATAAGGGATTTGAGCTTGTAGGATGTCTAACTTAAGAGCCAGGTTCTTGCCCAAATACGTTTGGATTTTTACAGCGTTTATCATATCAAGTGTCTTTTGGATATTTTGCTGTGTTGCTATGTTTGCCTTTAATTGATCAATATGTTGATGCAATAACAGTGCTTCTTGTTTTGTAGTTTTAACAAATTTTCAATTCCAAAATTTGCTAAATGTTTCAAATACTCTACTTTTGCTCGGCGCAGTCTGAATGAATTTAGCAATATATAATAACATTGGCTCGGAAAATACTAATGAATACCTCTGATGTAAAAAAACTCTGCTTTCAACAGTTCAATGGTTTGAGCCTTAAACTATAGTTTGACACATGCGCTAATTGGGCCATTTGGGATCTGTCCCATAGGATAGCCAAATTGGAGTATAACACTTGTAGTTAATAGCCCCTTTGGGCTATAAACTTGGGATTAAAAATTATTAATTAAGGCCTACCCTGAATATCCTATCATGCATATACTGCAATTGAGGCTATAAAATCACGTAAAGTGTAAACAACCAAAATCCACATTGAGTCCACTGCCACATTACATGCATGACTTGGCCTGCAGTAATATTATCCACAATAACTTGCCTATTTGCCAGAAGTTATTTGTTTGCGTATATTTGATGCATAAAATCGTGAGTTTATTCTTGATTTTTTTAGGATAATTCAGTAGTTCAACCCATGGAGTTAAAAAAGATTTTGAATATATCCACCTTATATGAAAGAGGACTTCAAAAGAAACAAAATGGTGACGAAAGTGTTCAAAAATCTTGATCCGCTAAGAAGATATTCAAGTTTAAAGCTGTCTTATCTGTGTAGAAATGACTGGTGTAGTTGATTAACAGTATGCATCCTCACATTAACAATTGTTAATGTATTTCTATTAATTTTTTCACTATTTAAATGATCTTTCTTTGAACTTTCTTCAGGTGGTATATTATTAATACCCTTCCTATAGACTCAGTTATACTACTTTTTGACATGATAGAATATACAAAGAATTTGAGAAATCTGAGGCTATGACATCACAACTAGTCTGATTTCAGTCGTTTCTACACAAATAAACCACACTTTAAACTTGGCTATCTCTGTAATGAAAAAAGATTTTTCACTATTTAGTTTCTTTAAAGTCCTCTTTCATATAAGATATACTTGCTTCATCCTGAAATTATCCTTTGAAATCTTTTTAGTAATATTTTGTTATAATGATTGCCACTGGAAGGGTATTTGTGGGATGCTATTATTGATTATTTGTGCTTCATTAATTGCGATAATTAATTATTTGCTCAGAATGGCTAATATATTAGCCAGTTAGCAGTATAAGTAAAATATATCATACTTAAAATCATGTCTTGTTGTAAGGATGCAAAATCCATCTTGATTTTATACAGCAGTATTTTGCTGTTAGTTCGTCTGTTTATGATTTCAATTTCACTCAAAAGCAAATATTGCTAATAAAATTTCTTTCATATTGCAGTTAAGGCTTAAGTTTTTAGGCTTACTTGAAAAACAGTTTTCACATTTTCAAACGATATTTAAGCCCAAATACGCAGTGGGGCAACTTGAGTCTTGGCATGCCTGGGGGCCCGTGGGATTTTGGCCTCTGCAGCGATGTCGGAACCAGTCTTATAATGTACCCACCCCCAAAACATATATTGAGCTACTACATCATTGATGTTCTAGCATCACAACCAATGGTGCCACCAGGGGTTTGATATTGGGGGGCACAAACATTTTCAGCATGTGGTCAATGGGCCTGCCTTAGGGACCTTGTGGGGTCTAGGGGCAAAGCCCCAGTGGGGGACCTCCCCCCTAAGAAACCTCACATTTTCCAAATTTTAGATGCCCCAAAAAGACTGAATATGTGCAATACACGGCTCTTTTAACTAAATTAGGATGATTACAACTAACAAACGATATAATATACCAGCATATAATTTTTACAATGATACAGACTAATATTAGGGCACAAACGTTTTCAGCATGGGGTCAAGGGGCCACCTTAGGGCTAGGGACAATACTCGAGTCATAATATCATCCATGAATGAATGCCCTATAGCACCAGGTTCTTAATACATTCATGTTCTCTATACCATCTCGAAATCTGAACTATCATTCCTCCTTACAAATAGCATAATGGTGGGGTCCTTGCATTGTCCAAGTTTTAGACATTTAGGACATGGGGGGGGCACATGACCCCCATGACTGCGCCACTGATCACAACGATATTAATGCTCCCGCTTGCATTTCCCAAAAATAAAATAAACATCAAACATGTATTACTTCCCTACTCGAATTACCTAACCACCAATAAAAACAGGCTTGTAACCACCCCAAAATATATGTTGAGCTACTACATCAGTGATGTTTTAGTTACAATATTTTTGTTGAATTATTCTGCAGGTATCAAAATTGACTTCTTTTATACTGCGGGTATCAAAATTGTATAATTTCATATTGCAGTTAACAAAAAATATGTTATACTGCGGATATGTTTTTCGGTTAGTGGGCTGCACATCTCTACCACATTTAGTATAAAGTGCCCTCCCTCCCCCTCCCCCCCCCTCCTTCCTCTTCTCTGGGCTTTAATCCCTTTAAACATCATTGTCAATCTTTTGTGTGCATGAAGCCACAGCGAAGCAAACCTTCGCCGCAATTTTGTTGTTGCCGGAAACGCTTTTGTTAGCAGGATGTTAAGTACACAATAGACATTCCTGCATTCGTTGTTTTCTAAACTCCTCAGATCTATACTGTTGAGAGTTGACGTCACACATATATGCATGACTTGAAGTGCTATAAAATATATTTCTGCGAATTTTCGCGAGTTAATCTGATTTCAACCCCAAGGGAAAAACATTTATTAGTATACTGACTAAAATCACTTACCTACATCCAAATTAATAGGTATGCTAAGAGGCAATTTTTTATCCCTTAAATTGCTAAAACCCAGGAGCTTCCAGGGGCTTTGCTCCCTCAACCCCCATGGGAGCTTTGCCCCTGGACTCCACTATGGGCCCCAAGGCGGTCCCTGGACCCCACGCCCAAGTGGCAAGCATTAGTACTCGCATTGTGGCCAAAGGCCACAAATCAGTACACACCCAAAAATTATAATTGCACACCCACCTTACCCTTTCTATATAAAACTATGAATGGGGAGGGGAGGGGTTCTTGGTGGATTGTATTGGGATGGGGAAATCATAGAGATATTAATTCTTACAAATATTAAGGAATGTGAAATTGCCCAGGGAGGCAGAGGTATGTTCTTGTTGTTGTCATTTCTTCAGACAGGGTGGCCCATTCAACACATTGTTGATATTTCATGAGGCCCTGTCTAGTATAAACTTTAAAACAACATAATTATCACAAAAAGTTTTCTTTGATGTGAGATAACAACTACTCCTGTTACAAGTTTTCAATTGGATGGCTGTTTCATTTATGCAGGTCGTATTATTGACTGTGCCTGGACTGTTGCATTTAACCCAAGATATGATCAACTTTTAGCAGCTGTCAAAGATGCAACAAATACAGGAATAAAGGTAAGGACATTTCAAGGTGCATGAATACCTGAATTAAACTGATTCTTTTTAATCAATGAAAAGCATGAAATTTATGCAAAGTCTCATCAGACATTGCAAGAGTGGTCAAATGTTTAAAATATTGGGGAGCTAATGAGGTATTTTTTATTATTATTATTATTATTGTTATTATTTTATTATTATTATTATGTGGGGGCGGGGCAGGAGCAGTGAAGTCATTGAAATGTGATAAAAATATTGATGGGGCTAATAGGTATTTTTATTGTTAATATTATAATTATGATTATTATTATTATTAGTGTTTGTGTGTGTGTGTATGTGAAGGAGGGGGAGGGGCTGTGAAGTCAGGTGAAATGTGATAACAAATATTGAGGGGAGGTCCAGTAACGGGGGCTAAAATGAGGTCCAGGTCTGGTAACGTGATAACACATGTTCATCTAAAAGAAGGTTTAACTAAAAACATCAACCCCCTGGCCCTGCCGTTCCTGATCCAAGGGCTAATGTAAGTTCTCCCAGATGCTCCAAATCTTATATTTGATGCTATTGTTGAGAAGTTGGTGTGTCTTTCTGAGGAGGGTCATTTCATGGTAATTTTGGAAAATGCTAACCCTCTGGTACAAGTTACTGTTTGTCAATCCAAAATCATCACATAAATCTGGGAAAAAAGTAGTGGACAGCAAATCAGCCTATCTTGAATATTTTTTCATTCTAAAACAATTGAAAGTAAGATTTCCTGGAAAGAATAAATTATTCAAACATCAATATCATCCTTAAATGTTACTTTTTATTTTTTAAAAGGACTCAGCTCTAAGTCATTATAAGTAGAATTAAGTATTTAATCAAAATATTTTATCAAATTATTGATACTTATTTACCTTCTAATAAAATGTAAAATTAAAGGATAATACTAAAGTTTTAAGTTATTGTTTTTTTTCTCCTCAATAATCAAAAAATCTTACTTTCAATAGATATTCATAATGAAAAAAAAGAGGAATTTAAAAAAAAAAAAATATCCAAGATAGGCTTATTTGCAACCAGCAACTTTTTTCCACTTTTCCATGATTCTGGTAGCAGCCTCCAAACGACATACCAACCAATCATCCTAATCATTGTTAGATTTAACTTTTGTAGTTAAGGTAAAAATTCATTTAACCAGTCCATCACAGGTCAACTCCCCAGCAGTGCGTACTCATTTTACAGCTGAGTGAACTGGAGCAAGCACAGTGTAGTGTATTGCAGGGCTCGTGATGGTAATTGAACTTGGTACCTTTCGCATATGAGCACGACTCCTTAACCACTGAGCCACTGCGCCTTGTATTTAATGCTAAGTGTCCATTCTTTTTGGGTAATTTTGTTTTTGCCTGCATATTTTTGTTTTGTCATCAACATATCTCAAGAACTGATGTTTAGATGTTGATGAAATTTTTGTGATTTGTGGGTGTTTTTTTGTTATCAATCAAGAAAGAAGTGATTTGGGACATATTGGGAGAGGGAATGGCAGAAATTGAAGGGTGAGATTGTCAAGATTTAGTTAAAACTTTTCAATGGATTGTGCTGACCAATGAATTCATGTCCTGAAAGGATATACAAACAATCAATTGTTTAGATTCTAAGAATATCAAATGAAGTGGTTTCTGGTATCAAACAAAATAAAAATAATTAGCTTCTTGCATGAAAGGAAAATGATATTGTGAATCTTGCCTGAAAGGAACTCAAAACAATGGATGCTTGGCATGAATAAAACTGAAAACAATGATATGACCTTAGAAGAAATCAGTCAGATAGTAGATAATCCTGAAGTGTTTTGAATGCAAAAGGACAATACATAAAGTGAAAAATAGGTGCTTTGGGTAACACTTGGTTTAAGGATTTCTGAGGTAGATTATAATGGGGATGGGGAATGAAATGGGGACAGAGGTGTTCACTCTACAAAGTCCTGAAATTCTAGTTGAAACTTTGTTACAGTCTGTGGTGTATCAACCATATTGGTAGGATTTCCATGTAGGTACTCTCCTGCAATTTTTATTTCATGGTCAGCCGTAATGGGATTATAAGTAGTCTTACCAGAAACTTTTATTGTGTGGTTGGTCATATCAAAAGTGATCATAATATGTTCAAATCTAGTATACCGTATTTTCTCTAATAAACGCCCCCGGGGCGTTGCATTTGGAAAACGGAAGCGTTTATTCGAGGGTAAAGTATGAAGAAAAAATTGTAACTTACAAAAGAACGGCAATTCCTTTTAGGCCTATGGTATTAGTTTCCTCAGCGATTTTTGTGTTTTTAGCATTATTGTGCATGGATTATTAATGGAATATACTCTTTGCATATTTTCTGCTTGGTTACGTTCGACTTACAGCCTTTTCAAGTCACATTTGGTAAGTTAAACGTACGTTGTTACATCCTAAAAGTATGAAAAATGACGGGGGGCGTTTATTAGAGAAAATACGGTATATAATGTATTGTCTTTATTTTGCGTATTTATAAGCATTTGTCATTATGCCAGCCTTGGACTGGCCATTGTGCCAATGCCATTGCCACAGCGGCTCCGAGTGTTCTAGGGCCCTGAGCCTCCCTCTACTTTAGCATCCCTGGGCTCTCTCGCACTTTGTGATGGCACTAAAGATTAAGGCCCCCTAAAGCACCCAGTCCGACACTGCAACATTTACAAGAAGTGTTTATCATCTTATCATCCTCTTTTCTATTTTGATAATATTCTCTTGTTTTGTAGGAATCAGGCATTGACGTCAGGCTTTGTGATATCGGAGAGAGGATACAGGAAGTCATGGAGTCTTACGAGGTAGAACTGGATGGCAAGACATACAAAGTGAAGCCTATCAGAAATTTAAACGGTCATACGATTGGTCAGTACAGAATACACGCAGGAAAATCGGTACCCATCGTCAAAGGAGGGGATTCAACCAAGATGGAGGTAAGGATGCTTTCAGTTTAGAACAGTTTTAATTAATTTTGCCTGAAAATTACTCTTTAATTCTTGTCCAATGCTGTCTCTTGTTACCTGTGTAGGTTTCTGGGTAATGGAGGAGCGCAGTCAAAATAACTTTGTATATAATTGAATGTAACAAAAAAGCTTAAATTCTTATGGAAATTGGTAAAAATGTGTCATGCTATTGTCAATTTATTTTGTATTTCTTAAGAAAATATGCAGACCTATTATATTTAATGGTTCATGGACAAACAGCTTTTCCTTCAATCCCTGTACTTTGGGATATTCGGATATTGTACAGTAAGCGTTCTTTGTCACTTGGTCATTTTATTAGGAGAATGAATTCTTTGCCATTGAGACATTTGGAAGCACAGGTAAAGGAGTTGTTCATGACGACATGGAATGCTCACATTATATGAAAAACTTTGATGTCGGCCATGTTCCTCTGAGGTGAGTGGTAAGATTCCTGTATGTATTGGGTGGGTTACAGGGATACAAAGCTATTGTGACAAAACCTGCAGTGCTTCCGAGAAAAACCACAACATTTCCTTGGCATTATACAACAACTATCCCAAATCAGACATTTGATAGGCAAATTATAAAAATATAGGAAATATAGGAGGGGAGACTTAGAGTGGTGTGGGGTCCAGGGACCCTTTAAGGACAAACTCCCTGAAAGAAATTACCCCAAAAATGTACTTGCTGAACATAAAAGTTTCAGAAAGTGCTGTATTGATGCTCTCATATCAAAAAAAAGATGACAAAACCTACATGGCTTATAGTGATTTTACATTCGCATTTTGTGGTTGATATTACAACTGTGATGGCAATATTGCTGCAATCAACTTTTTGACTATATACCATTCATTCCGGAATTTAAGAAATGAATCAATAAATCAAGAATTAAAAAAAGAGAACTGATTTAAAAAAAAATTGGAATGATGTATTTAAACAAAATTATTTCCGTTAAAACACAGATGTCTCACATGCCTGCTAATTCAATACTGACTCACTCGTAAAGAAGAAGTAAATTCCCTCGCGCATGGATTGGCCGCCACTCCTCACCTGCTGCTCCCTCACGCACATATTTGACAGTAGCTCCACCCACAATCTCTCTGTGCATGCTACTCTTATGGTCAAGCATACAGTACTGTAGAGCACTATCCATCTTCAAGAAGAATAATTTTTCATTTGTTAAAAACTTTCTGGAAGTTATTAATTAAGTAAAACCTAACTCGCCCTGTTTACCCTGGACGTCAGTGTGCCAATTTTGAACATAAGCCTGAGATTGACATACATTAAGTCAAGATTGGGCTTTTTCAAGTATGAGTTGTTTTTTTTCGGAAAGAACATATCAGACTTGAAGTTGTATGGTTGTGATGAAAAAAATTGATTGAAGAATCATGAAATAAGGGAAATTGGATGTGATTTTGTTATTTTGAAATAGATCATGAAAGTAACAAACTTTCAAAGCAAAATGGGTAAGAAATTTGTAATTCCTTCACAGATTAGTCGCTATTTGTTTTTGTGCTGTTTGGAACTTTAGTTGCAAAGGGCTTTAATTTCGACTTTTCGCAAGACCAGTTTATGTGTTAACTAGTTTTTGTCTTTTCATTGATTCTGTAGAATGGCTAAAGCAAAAAGTTTACTCAACACCATCAACAAGAATTATGGCACATTGGCATTTTGCAGAAGATGGCTGGATCGATTGGGGGAAACAAAATACTTGATGGGCTTAAAAAACCTTTGTGACAACGGTGAGTGAAATGTAATACGGAAATGTATGATTCAGGAGTATTTCCTTTTCTTGTCCGGCTGGTAGTAATTGTGACTTTCCACCGCTGATAATAAAAAATTATAGGATTAGTTTAGTGGTCAAGCAAGTTTATCTTATATGCAATAGGATTTCAATAGGAACATATTGGTGAAGAAAGTACTTCAATATCTTATTCTGTTGTAGGAGATTTTTAAGTGTAAAGTTATTGTCTTATCTGTGTAGAAATGACTGGTGAAGTAAGTCTACTATGGAATGTTGGTGCCCTCATCCTTACATTGAGGATAAAGTCTGTTAAAACCGTCCACGGAGGAAAATGGTTCCAAAAAGTCTGTTATCCACGGATACAGCTAATTAGATCTTTCCGCAAAAGTCTAATGGCATTGAAATGTTGTTTTGAGAAATCTTTCCACATTGATGCTACTGGTCTGGTTCATCCTTCCTCAGCAACCGCATTCAGTGTGTTGTCTGTGATGGCGAAATCTCAAATCCTAAACAAGTTCTATCTGGTGTACCACAAGGTACCGTTTAAGGTCCTTTACTCTTCCTTTTATATGTCAATGACATCCCTGATAATATAAACAGCAAGGTTAGACTGTTTGCTGATGATTGTCGTGTGTATAGAACAACTGATAAACCCTCTGGCCAACAAATTCTCCAAGATGATCTAAATAAACTTGAACAATGGCAAATGAATTTCAACCCCTCTAAATGCTACATCCTCACAATATCTCCTAGAAAATGCTATAAATCACCAGTTTATACTTTGTGCAACCAGCCGTAAAACATGTCAACTCCCAACGCGTACCCAGGTGGTGAAATTGATAATAAACTCAGATGGGATAAACATATACACAACATCACCAACAAGCAAACTCTGTACTTGGCCTATTGAGACGTAACCTCTCAAACTGTCCCACTGACGTTAAAACCACTGCATATAAAGCTCTAGTTAGGCCAGTGCTTGAGTATGCATCAGCAGTTTGGGACCCCCATCACCAGTGCGATGTAGATAAGCTTGATTCAATTTAACGGAGAGCAGCCAGGTTCTGTATGGCAGACTACTCTTATAAATCCAGTTTCACGCTAAGAACAAGAAGAAGGAACACCCGTCTAAAAATGCTATATAAGATCAATAACAGTCTTGTTGCCGTTGATAATGATAACCTGATCCCAAACGCAAGAATTAATGCAAGAAATAATCATGATCTGAATTTGCACGTTCTTTATGCTAAAAAGAATGTTTATAAATACTCCTTCTTTCCTCAAACACTAAAAGATTGAAATGCTTTACCTTCGGACATTGTACATGCACCAAGTCTAAACTGTTTCAAAGCTAAGCTTGTTAATTGATTTTTTTTTTTTTTTAATTTATTTTACTCATACTTTTGCTACGCTCGGTTGGCGCTCATGTTTTTTAGAAGGATTTTTGCTGACTTAACCTATTCAGATTCAGATTCTTAACAATAGTTAATGTATTTTAAAGAAAATTTATTTAATGTTTTGTATTTGAATAATTTTTTGTCGAACTTTCTGCAGGTGGTAAATTAAAATGACCCTCACAAGATTCTGTTTTTTTTTTTCTTTACTGACATATCCAATGGTTTTTAAGCCTCAAATCTCAGGACAAAATATGATAGAATCTGAAGATGTGACATCACAACTGAATATAAAGTAGTTTAGTTCAGGGGTCAAGCAAATCCATCTGATATGAAAGAGTACTTAAAATGAAGGACTAAAATGTTGAAAAAAAGCATTATAGATCTTATTCCAGTAAGGAGATATTTAAGTTTAAAGTTGGGTATCATTTGTATAGAAATGACTGAAATCAGACTAGTTGTGATGTCTCAGCCTCAGATTCCTCAAAGTCTGTATGCATTCTATTATATTTTGTCCTGCGATTTTGTAGGTTAATATCCATTGCATATGTCAGGAAAGTAGTAAAACAGAATCTAGTCTGGGTAATTATAATTTACCACCCGAAGAAAATTCAAGGAAAGATAATTTAAATATTAAAAAAGTTTAATACATTTTCTGTAAATATGTTTACAAATTTGAGATTGTTAGGATGACCTTGAGGATTACAGCAGACTTACTACACCAGTCATTCTACATAGGTGAGAAAGAATGTTTAAACTTGATTATCCCCTTAACAGAATAAGATTTTGAAGTAGTTTCTTCACTAGTTAATTTCTTTTAAAGTCCTCTTTCATATAAGATGAATTGTTAGACCACTGAACTAATCCTTTAAAGTGGATGTAAGCCCTCTCTTACCTGAGAGGACTGGGTTCAAAGTAGTCAAGTCAAGGAGCATTCCCATTCATTTTCATTTCATATATGTGATAAGAGGGTTATTAAAGAAACAAATTAGTGAAAACACCATGTGAATATCTTATTCTGTTTTGGAGTTAAACCAAAAAGCTAAAATTTCAAAGCTTTCACCAGTACAGCATGCTGAAAAGTACAATGAAAAGTCTAATGTAAAAATTATAGATCCCAAGACAATTTGTATTTCTTTTAAAATGTTTTCCTTTTTTATTTTGAGTGGAAGCTACATGAGCAGATGGGCCAAGTATGTTCGAGTGGAAGTGCATGTTATAGATAATCTCAGTATTTGAGTAAAAATGTTTCCAATAATTTAGAAGAAGGCAATTAATTTTCAAAGAAATTCTTTAAAAAGTTGTCTTGGATCCACAAGTATGACATCACACTTCACATAACAAGTTCTTTTTCAACACTCTGGTAAAATCTTTGTAATAATACTCCAAAATAGATTAAGATATCAAATGATTTTGTCACTATATTTGGATTGCGAACATTTCTATTGGTTTTGGCAAGAAGGCTTTGTAAAATATATGTAACAGATGACCTTTCAGTTGAATTTATTTTTCTTGCTGTTGCACTAAAACAAACACATCTTTTAACAAAAAACAGAACATTTAATAAAATATTACAACCATTCACAAATGACTGCTAGAATCAAGATTTTGAATGAATAAATAAGCTGTTCAATCAGTGTTAAGTATGTATAACCACAGCCATTTTGTAGAGGGTGTTGCAACTATTACATGTTCTATTCAATACCTAAACATGAGAACATTAAATAGAGAAAACTTCTTTAACAAATATAATTGAATTGAATCCGTAAATTTGAATCCTATTGTATACCCAGTAAATACACGTTCTGTTGACAAATGTTTATCAAGATTACAGACTTCTTGTCTTTTATCACCGGATTATGTGGCCAGATAAATGTTGAGCATTATGCATTGTTGATCAAGTGCTCCCTTGTTTAAGCAGTGAATGGTGATGGCTGATCCACTGCATCTAGAATTTAAAGATAATCTACAAATATCTTTGCTATAAAGCCATGTAAGTGGACAAGATATTGATTTTGGTGCATTTAAGGAATTATTACAAAACATTTTGAGGATATTTTCACTCTACAAAGTGAGTATGCATGTGTTGGACAGAATAACATTGTTGCCGTCGGCAAATGGGCTTAGCATTGTTTGTAATGATTGTTATACTGTAGGCCTAGCACACTGTGTATTGTGCTCAGTATTCTGATGACTTTGTGAGTTCGTCACGATGGACAAATCAAAGTTATTGATGCTGTGTAATGGGAAAAATATTGATTTTCTTTGAACAATTTTATTCTCAAAGTGATTGTTAAGTGGTTGATATATGGAGGAATGGTTTGAATAAGTTTTGAGGTAGAATTTTGTTTGAATGAAACACTAATTATTGTAACAGTAAATAATAGTAATGATCATTTATCGGTTAACCGATAAATGGTCGCAACCTAGCAGTTAATAATCATTGGAAAGTAGGAAGTTAATAGGATAAACACTTGTTACTTTTTGAAAGGTATGTAATTTGTTTTTTGTACAGGTAAGGGTTATCACTGGGTAGTTAGGTGATAGTCAATCCTACTTTGCTGTATTTTTGTAATTTAATTTGTAAAGTGCATTGAGACCTCTGGTATAATGTACTATATCTCTATTGAAAGGAGTGTAATTGTTTTTGTACAGGTAGGGGTTACCACCAGGTGATTAGAGGATAATTACACCCCTACTTTGCTGTATTTTTGTAATTTAATTTGTAAGTGCATTAAGATCACTGGTATAATGCGCTGTATAAAAGTTTATCATTATCAGTAATATTTTTTTGAGTTTGAACAATTGCTATTTTTTTAAGGTTAAACTTGTCAATCAAGTGGTGGAATCTGTGGAAGCCCTAAGTTTTATTGCTAAAGAGTTTCCAGTTGCAACATAGGTCCTGATATTTTAAACCACTTCTAAGAAAATGAGATATATTATCGCAAGCACTTTTATTGTGTGTAAAGTAAAAATTTTATTGACAATATTTTATTCTGCTTTTTGTGATCCTTCAGCCAATCTAGTGTAAATTTTTTTGAGGAGAGGGGGGGGTCGGAAGATAGCTTTGGGGAGCAGTAGGATAATATTGTTTAATGAGATGCTGGTCAATAGATGGTTGGGTTTGGAAGATAGTGTGAGGGAGCAGTAGGATAATATTGTTTAATGAGAGGCTGGTCTATGGTTGGTTGGGGTTGGAAGATAGTGTGAGGGAGCGGTAGGATAATATTGTTTAATAAGAGGCTGGTCGATGGGTGGTTGGGGTTGGAAGATAGTGTGAGGGAACAGTAGGATAATATTGTTTAATGAGAGGCTGGTCAATGGTTGGTTGGGGTTGGAAGATAGTGTGAGGGAGCAGTAGGATAATATTGTTTAATAAGAGGCTGGTCGATGGGTGGTTGGGGTTGGAAGATAGTGTGAGGGAGCGGTAGGATAATATTTTTTAATGAGATGCTGGTCAATGGGTGGTTGGGGTTGGAAGATAGTGTGAGGGAGCAGTAGGATAACATTGTTTAATAAGAGGCTGGTCGATGGGTGGTTGGGGTTGGAAGATAGTGTGAGGGAATGGTAGGATAATATTGTTTAATGAGAGGCTGGTTGATGGGTGGTTGGGGTTGGAAGATAGTGTGAGGGAGCAGTAGGATAATGTTGTTTAATGAGAGGCTGGTTGATGGGGGGTCGGTTGAAAGATAGTGTGAGGGAGCAGTAGGATAATATTGTTTAATGAGAGGGTGGTTTATGGGGGGGGGTGGAAGATAGTGTAAGGGAGCGGTAAGATAATATTGTTTGATGAGAGGCTGGTTGATGGAGTATGGGGAATTGGGTGGAGGATTAGATATCAGAATGCTTTTAAGGAGGGGGGGGGGGTAAGGTTTAAAACAAATTATACAGTGGTGATTAATAACGAGATTTTTGTGTTGCAAATCATTTTTGAATTTGTTTGCTTTCAGGGATCATCGAGCATCTTCCACCATTGTGCGACATTAAAGGGTCGTACACTGCACAGTATGAACACACCATCCTCCTGCGACCAACCTGCAAAGAAGTAATCAGTCGGGGAGATGACTACTAGCCACCCAGAAGAGATCCATCTTCATTCATCAGGCACCAGAAATCAGTCCAACGCCAGAGATTTCATGGGAGCTTTTGTTTTAGAAATATAAATGGAGATCTTATTGCACAAGAAATAGGATGTGCTACTTTGACAAACAAGACAGTTTGTGTAGTATCTCATTTAAATACTAGAATGCTGCCTTCTTGTTGATATTCATATCTTGCATTTTAAAATTTTATCAGTGGAAAGGGGGTGACCCTATTTTTCCTGAAGGAGAATTACAGAAAGGTAGTGTTGTCCTTTTTGGAGATTAAAAGTTTTTAAAAACTTTAAAAGACAAGAAAGAATATTAATATTCAAGAAGAAAAAATTGTTTGAAACATTTGCCCTAACGTGCGCAACCAAAGTTTGCCAAAATTGCTATTAAATGCAGTCTTCAATTTAACCATGTATGATTACAATTCATTTGTTTGCTGCAATTAAAACATATCAAATACCAGAAATGTTTGGTTTAGAACAATATTCTGCATCTGGGTGCATTGGGGTAGGCAGACTTTTTGTTTGGGGGTGGGGGCTACTCATTGGTATGAATTTTGACCCGTGACAGTATCTAAGCGGAACGCCACCATGGGTTGGCGCGTAGCGTTTAGATAAAAAAAAAAAATGCTGCCTATAGATTGCTGGAAATGGCACTTTCCAGGTTAAAAACTTGCAAATTTGAGGCTGCTTTTCTTTGATTGTTCACAATTTTGCCAGAATTTTGCTGTACATTTTGCCCAAATTGTTGCTTGCCAAAAAAATTAGGGGAACTGTGCCACCTGCTCCCGCCACATACTTGCCGAAGTACATTTTATTTAAACTCTATTGCGTAGCGATATAGGGGCAGTTTGGGTTGATGCCTCCAGAGTTTTTATGGGGGAAGGGGTAGTGTTCGACATATCGATCAAAATTCTACTTGCCCGTCAGGCAGTTACTTGCTAAAGTTTGGTTGCCCGGGCGTCAAATCAACTTGCTTGGAAGCACAAGTGGGGATTTTCCGATTGTATTTAGCACCTACACTAACGTTAACGCCAGGCCGTAAAAAGAAAATATTTACATTTTATAAACGGTTACTTATCACGAATGGAATGATATATGAACTATTTGAGTGAATTGTCATGTATAAAACAACTGTTTGTGTCTTAATGTACATGAAATATTGTTCGAAATTGTTAAATAATCTTTGCAACAGAAAAAAGAAAATGGGAACCCTTACCGTAGCATCTATGTTTCTTTCACTTGTGTCACTCATACACATACCGTACAGTTATTCTAGTTACATACACGGGGAAAAGAATTCTAACATGAAAATCAGATTATCAGACACACATGTGTGTACCCACATTGAAAGAGTCTAAACTCCCGGAATAAACCAATCATGTCAACCGTTCCCAAAAACCCAAGCAAAATGTTTATGTATTTATGCAAATAGTCTGCTGGCCAGGGCTTATGCTGATCACAAGTGAAAACAAGTTACAACACGCGTGTTTAGTGCACTGTTGTACAGCCTGCTGTTGTATGTATTGTATATACCATATTGTACCGCGGGACATTAGCATTCCGTACTGAACTAACGTTATGCAATGTGTGAAAGATTGAAAACGTGTGTGATACAATAACATGTACGAACTACGAAGGTTATCGTATCACTGAGGAATGTGACAGTAACATTTCTAGATTTTTCACCTTGGTTTGTCTCGCTTTTGACATCACTTTTTAGGACAGTGTGACATTTAAAAAAGTACCATAGTTTGCATCATATTTAAATTTTAAAGGGTCACTTTTAGGTGAAAAAGTAGTTGCCCGGCGGGCAGGTCACTTTGACAATCCACTTGCCCGACATGGGTTTTGGTTGCCCTGGGCGTCCGGACAGGCGATTTGCGAACGCTGGGAAGGGGGGTGGTACATAAAAGAAGATATTTGTAAAGCAAACAAAAGATCATTGATCACACATGCACACCTGGCCAATGTTTTTGACTCCAGAATATTGAAAATGAGGGGTTGAGTGGAAGGTGGCATTGTACTTATTTGTTACTTGGAGTCGAAATGTTGGGAGTAAAATTTGACAACCAAACTTACCAAATTATAATTTGAAATTTAACCGCCGCGCTGATGTTATGGCAAATCTGTCGATGACTGATTCCACCTCTGGACCATGGGCCCTATGAATTTGTAATAGAATAAGTGCCTCCAGTCGGGCTTCCGTCATTGTTGACCGAATAGCTGTAAGGGTTCTTTCCATTTTTGAAAATACTCTCTCGGCCTGTGCAGAAGTCACTGGCAAAGTTGCCAGCAACAGGAGCAACAGTGATATGTTAGGAAACATTTCAGAGCAATGATCCAGGGCACAGACAAATGAAGATGGTCGGGACTTGACAAGAACATTTTCCCATTTCTTCCTCCATAACATGTATTCGCCCTTAACAATCATGAAAGGATCTCTTATCAAACTTGCATACACCTCAATAGCAGGAGTCAAATCATTCCACTGCCTCTCACCGTCAGCTTGTTTGGCAAATTCCATACAATTTGGTACAAGGGAGTTAAGTTTCATATTCTATTGTTAATGTGGTTCAAATCTGTGCTTGAGGTCTCCAATAATGGAGTCTATGGCTGGATAAACAAAGTTGACTCTGTAATAGCCTTCGGTGGTGTTGTCAAATGTTTGAGCATTTGGTTGGTATGAGCTTCTAGCTGCAACGCATGGTTTTCGCAGTTCCACCTCCATCACATCTTGTGTGACTGATTCTGCCTTTTGATACAGGTCATGGAACTCCCCTTCAGATCACAATTCTTTAAGAACAGACTGGAGATGGTTTACTGTAAATAAGATTTACAGTAAACCGGTTTACTGGAGATACATCTCCCCTGCTGTTTGTAAGACTAGGGAAACTGGTAGCATCAATCCTGACAGTTTCTCCAAAATGACTAAAGCAACTGCAAATTCTGAGTTGCACACATATTTTTCAAGGCTTTCTGCTTTGTTTCTGTCGCAAAATGATGCCCAGCATTTGATTTCCGATAAGGCATCTAGTGTATATTTCAAAAGTTGCTGAAATGTTACAACTGCTGTGTGTCATTCCACAAAACGTGTTTCGCACAACGTAATGAGGTGCTTCTTGGTCATGAAAATACCAGAGTCACTTTCTATGAGGCTCTTCAACAGATCCGGGTTTTTTGCACTTGCTCGAAAAGTCGATGAAATTTCTCGCTCAACATTTTCTGCATTTCGAATAGGAGGTACCTTGATTGCAGCAGAAGCACTCAAATTTAGGCAGTGTATGGCGCAATGAAAATAAAAGGCCAATGGAGCTGCCTTTTTTATTGTTGCTGAAGCACCAACCTGTTCACTGGCCATGGCTCCTGCCCCATCATAGTGTTGTCCCACACAAAGAGACACAAACCGAGCTCACAAATGTTTCTTAGCAACGTTTCTCTAATAGCTTTACCACTCAACTTGGTTTCATTATGCTCATTTTCACCAGGATTATTAGATTTGATGTCAGAAAACAAGTCCAATACCTGAATACCATTACCGTGTCCTCATGCAATCTTCAAACTCCAGAATCGCTTGGTGAAACATATCTTATAACAATTGCCAGTTGTTCCCTTTTTTGACGATCCATTGTTTCATCAGCTATGATAAACTAGAACTGTACTTTTTTGATGTTAGCAACAACACTTTCCCTAATCATGTCACCAGCAACGCAAATAAGTTCATATTGAATGGAGGATGATAGGTAGGTTGCATTAGCATGGGAAGTTTTGTTATGGTCCTTTAAAAGTGAATCCCCACTAGGAAGTCGAAAACGAAGTGAAGCCCTAAAATTTCCATCAGTTGGTTCATCGCCGCTGATAAAAATTGTCCCTAGTTCACCTCTGTGGCCTCTGAGGGGAATGTTTTGTCGAGAACAGGTGAGAATTGTATCAATAATTGGACGAAGCGATCTCTGTTTTGCTGAATCTCCCGCTTGTAAGATTTGTGAGTGTGTCCTCTAATATCTGTTCCATGTTGAATCACTGTTTGTTAAAAGTGTTTCATTGCAACTACGTTTTCTTGGTGGAATTCAGTGGCCTGATGACTTGATAAAGCTCCGTTTTTGCCTGTTAGATCATTAAATTGTGTAAGGGGTTTTGAAGTGCTGACCTTTTCCTCTACTTCTACCACCTACTCCACTACAACCTGAAAATAACACACATGGTACACAAAACACTCCTTCCATCCCTTCAACTTTGCTTATGCTCAACCATGGGAACTTCTTACAATTATGGGGAAGCAAACACCTCTAGCGCATTTTTCCTGATTTCATATGAGGGAATATATTTTGAAAATTGTGCTTACAAAAAGATATTTTAAGCAAAATCTTATTTCATGAAACTTCAAAAGACATTCGTCAGTATGCGGAAATAATAATTCAGTATTTCGTGTCAATTTCCATTTCACCTAAATAAGACATTCTTCAGTATGTGGAAAGAGGGAACAATTTGTTTGTCATTTTATGATTGAAGAGAAATATTGAGAACATGTAATTCACACCAAAGATTGTTTGACGCAGTTGTGAAAATGGATTGATTTTCTTATTTCTCTCTGAGAGAAAAAAATTCTGTTTTTGACAACCACTTTTTTCATCTGATTATGTAATTTGATGATGTAAACTGTAAAACTTTTTTGACTAACTGTCGCAGTGCCATTAAACCTCATCAAACCAAACCAAACCAAATGGCACGTAAACTGATTATGTCATCTTGAAATAAAGTCAGAATTATGAATATATGAACTTACAAGTAATGTATTATTAGCAATGCTTATCCAGACAGTGTTCGAGTACAACAGTTTTGTTTGTCTTTCTGATAAACTGAAGAAATCTTGTGTTCTCAGTAATGACTATTTCCAAGGTTTGTTCCAAGACAGTTTTTAAAAAAACTAAAGAGCAAACTTTTGGTATGTTTTTTTTGTCTTCCATGTAAAGTAAGTTTGTGTTATATGAAAGTGGTGGAAGTGTAAGAAAAAGCTGCAAAGAAGAATTGTATATTACATACATCAATCTGTCACAGGATGTGAAACCATTGGAAAAGAAAATGAGAGAATATTCAATGAGACAAGGTTTGTGCCAGAATAAAAATAATTTTTGCTTTGATGGTGTTATTAGCAGTCCATGGTGTACTAGAAGATAAAGGTCAGGGGTGCAAAATATAGCAGACCAGGGCACCAATACTCCCAGAATATTTGAGTTCCTCAGAGAAAAACCAGTTTGGGAAAAGCAAAAAGAAGAGAATGGAAATGAGAAGGAGAGGGGAAAAGAAAGTGAAAGTTGACAAAGAAAAGGAGGAAAATAAAAAAAGGAAATTGGGGAAAAAGGAGTGAAGTGAAAGAAAGGGAGAATTGAGTAGGAATTACCCATTCAGTTTCGTTATTCTTGTTGCCGTATACTCACAAACAATGTTTTTATGGTTCAGAAAGTAAAACATTTTTTCACCCCCGGGTAAAGGCAGAATTTATTTGATAACTAGAATTTTTGTACATTTGTGTCTTACTGTATTTGTTTCTTAGGTTGTGTGTAGTTCTATCTTTTTGTTGGTAATATTTGATTAATATCTGAGAGCATATTTGATCATCTGCTTGTTGCTGACAAATTACATTGTGTGAAGTGCTTCGTTTTTGTTCTTAAACATGATGACAGGCCTCCCGGTAAACCTTTAAAAACCTTTATTGACAAATTAAACCTTTATTCCTTTCAAAATAACCTTTAAAAACCTTTATTTTGAAAGTTAAGTAAGGTAAATTATTCGAGTGCCAAGGTTTTAGCTTCATTGGTAAGTATACACATCCATTTAATAGCATATCTGTTCTCAACACACATTTAAAAAGTAGGACCAAAATAAAATTTCCAACTTCACGTAAGTAATGGACTTTTGGCGCCACCAACTGCCTCTTGCCCCAGAATATGCTCATTGTATGAAAATTTATTCCATGAGTTAACCTTTATAAACTTTTTTATTTAAATCTAAAACCTTTAAAAACCTTTATTTTAATTTTTCCAACCTTTAAAAAAACCTTTATTTAAAAAAAGAATCACTGGGAGGCCTGTGATGATGAAATTGTCATTAACTTATCTTTATTAATTGTGTCATTTCTTCCTAGACATCTCTTCAAATTTCCATTTGAAGGAAGATGTGTTTAGATGAACACATTTTCCTTCAAATGGAAATTTTCAAATGATTCAGATTTCTATTACATTTTCAATAATCAGCTAGAGAACTTCATGTAAGCTCATGATGAAGATTCCTATACAGAGTCCTCCCCACCCCCCCCCCCCCCACTTCTCCCTCTTCCCCCTCCACTTCCTCTGCCACTTTTCCAAAAAATGACAAAGTTGATGGGTATGTTTTGTGACCTACTGATCAACTCTAGATATGCATCAGGACTACAATGATGATAACTCAGTGACATGCTTGTAAGGGTCTAATCAAAATTTTTTTACAAGCAGTACATTTATGTGATATTAATTTGCAATACATAAACAAGCAGATAGCTTATTCCAGAACGAAGCTGTTTGGATGTTTTCTGCTGTTTGGATGCCTTCTGCTGTTTGGATGACTTTTGCTGTTTGGATGCCTTCTGCTGTTTGGATGCCTTCTGTTTGGATGCCTTCTGCTGTTTGGATGCCTTCTGCTGTTTGGATGCCTTTTGCTGTTCTGATGCCTTCTGTTTGGATGCCTTCTGCTGTTTGGATGCCTTTTGCTGTTTGGATGCCTTTTGCTGTTTGGATGCCTTTTGCTGTTCTGATGCCTTCTGTTTGGATGCCTTCTGCTGTTTGGATGCCTTCTGCTGTTTGGATGCCTTTTGCTGTTTGGATGCCTTTTGCTGTTTGGATGCCTTCTGCTGTTTGGATGCCTTCTGCTGTTCGGATGCCTTCTGTTTAAATGCCTTCTGCTGTTTAAATGCCTTCTGCTGTTTGGATGCCTTCTGCTGTTCAGATGCCTTCTGCTATTCTGATGCCTTCTGCTGCATGTTTAAACACCTCTAATAAGCATAATACCTCACTTTTAGAATGTGCCATAAAAAGGCTCTGTGTGTGATATAGACTGAACCACACAATCTACCATGTTGTGTTCTATTCAACAGCTGATTGCTCCGTCGACCTTCTTTGGATCACAAGTAATTTACTAACTTGGATCTTTCCATCATTAACAACAATGTTGACTTGTATGAAAATGAAGAAATTTGAGAAAATCCCATTCTTCCTTTCTCCTCCCCTCCCCTCCCAAAAAAAATAAATGAATAAGTAAATCGATAAATAAAAGAAAAAACTCATTGTTTTTTTCACATCAATGTCACAGGTTTCGTATACTGAGGTTTATTGAAGAAATCGGCATTAGAAACCAAAGTTACAACACTTGTTGTTCTCTTTTTCTTTCATAGTGAACTAATTTGTTGAAATTACAAAGGAATTGCTGCAAGTAGAAGGTAAGACATATGTGCTAAGTGACAAGCTCAACCAGGAACCCATTAAAGAGTTCTTTGGTAAACAGCTTGGAGCCAGAGGTTCCCATAACAACCCAACAATGAAGCAGTTTGGACATCACATGCTAAACCAATGTTTTTGCAGGTAGAAATTGGGACATTAAAAGGCCCAGGCCCATTGGCCTGGTCCTCTCCAGAGTTCATCAAATGCTTCATTTCCCACCTCTATGAACAAGTCGAAATAAGTCAATGTCAGAGTGGGTACTCCTCGCAGTGGGTAAATATCACATACAGTATGACAAGTACTCATTGGGCAAATGTCACATAGGGTGGGTACTCCTTGTAGTAAGTAAATGTCACACAGAGTGGGTACCTGGCCTCTTGTGTTTGAGAAAAGCCCTTTGTACTTCATTCCCCACCCCCGTTAACAAGTTGTATTCAGAATTGATCAATATCAGAGTGGGTACTGCTCCTAGTGGGTAAATGTTACATACTGTAGGTTGAGTACTCATTGTAGTGGGTAAATGTCACATAGGGTGACTCATTGTAGTAGGTAAATGTCGCACAGGGTAAGTACCTTGTCCTCACTTGTGTTTAACAGAACCCTTTGCACTAGCTCCATTCCCCACCACCCTCGTAAACAAATCTGGCTCGGAATTTGTCAGTCGGCAAGTAATGTTAGGCCTACATACTGTTTGGCAAGTACCCAGCTGGGGCTGTAATTCTCATTTGGAAAGTGTGTGTGTTAAGGGAGGGAGGGGGGGGGGGGTTATGGCCCTATAAAAAAAAAAAGTGGGGACAGGAGGCAAATTTTCCCCAAAATGTACTGATTTTTTTTAAATTCTCTTGAAAAATGGTAGAAGACATTTGCCTGGGTACATGGTAAGTCAGAAGACAAAAGCTTTTTTCTTTTCTGTACGCTCTTTTCTTAAGCCTGAATATTGTTCACTTAAGTAACTAAAACTGCCAAGAAAAGTAGGTCTATCTAACAGTACAGAGTTTACAACAGCTGGACAAACTCAGTATATATGTACTGTGTAAATACGATGCGTTACACACAAGTTGGTACACCTATTACGTAACCAGGCCATCTCCACGAGAGCGGTGTCAAAGCGCATGTTGTAAAGTGATTTAATGAGGGTTTTTCTGGGATTTTTTACAACTTCCGATAAGTGATTTAGGGAGTTTTATGACGGCGGCTACACTCATTAATATAAACGTTTTACGATCGTCCACTCTTCATGTGTGGAAGCTTTTTGATACAAACAAATTTTACATACAACCAAATCTTCAAATCTTTTATTCAGCCGTAAAACTTAAAAGACCAATTTACTCAGGATGTTACGCTCTTCCTGAAAAGAAATGAAAGAGCCAGCTACTCATATACCTTTAAATCAAAAACAGAATTATGTCCATAAACATTTAGCATCAAAATCTGCCATGCATTTCTGACTAATATTAGCTAGATATGTCATGCAAAAAATGTTTTATAAAGAACATGAAATGAATGTGACTCAGGAGATGGTAATCTCAGAAATATTCTCATGATTTGCTTGACAGCATAAGGTAGGAATAAATAATGAGGTAGCTCACAATTATTCAAGGTAGGTAGGCAGGTATCATATTTTACATCCCTTTCTCAACAGATTAAGATTATATAGAGATGTCCACTGCCATTTTTTAAATGAGTTGTGAGGACTGGTGAATGATGGACCCACTGGGAATCGAATCCAGCACCTCTGGTTTGCCAACTTGGTTATTAATTCAGATTAAAATGATTTTCATGCTGGACCACATTTTGTAATTTAAAGCAATTAACTACCGATTAAATTCATTATTAATTACTTGCTGTGGGCATTTTATCATAGTGTGACATGTAACCATTAAAACTATGAATAGTAACAACATGATATTCCCATATTTAGTTAATTAGTGACGCTTTAATTAAAAGTTTCAATTGGTCCACTTGCCCCAATGTGCAGGGCAAGTGGATAACATGATAAAACATACAAAAAATACACTGAAGATAAAACAAATTAAAGATTAAGGTATCCTATCAAGGTAAATCTTAAAAATAATACAAAATTTTATTGTTCTTGTTAATGTTGGTCATGGTGGATATACATATGGCTAATCACTTTCCTCCAAATCAGAATTGGTACAATTACTACAAATAAACAAGGCCAAGTTTTTGCCATAAAAATTGGTACACGTTTCGTGGTACCAAGCATTACACGAACGACACGAAACCCAATCCTCATCTGTGTCGTCGTAGTAAAAACCATTGCATTGAGAACAATAATTGTCATTGCTGTCATCCTCTTCTGATTCAACATCACTACCAGAGGGCTGTGGTTGTTTGGGAAGTAGCTGTTTTCCTTTAGAGGGTGCCTACTGTTTACTCTTTGAAAGCCGGTTGTATTCATTTGCATTTTTCCTTTTATTCTTAGCTTTGCTTGATAGCTTTTCTTCTCTCATTTTCTCCTTTTTAGCTTTCAGATGCTCTTTTTCTTCGATCTCCTTTTTTTTACAATCTTCTTTCTTTTTGAGTTGGCTGAGGAACTCGTCTTCAGTAAAGAGTAATGCACCACTCAAGGTCTTTGACCTTTTTGACGGTGAAACAGACGGCAAGCACAACAAATCATGAATATTTGACGAAGGACTAGCTTTCTTCCCTGCTGAGATGATTTCTGGAGGGACCTGTGGCAATGTAGGAACTTGTGGCATTGCAGGAACCTGTGGTACTGCAGGAACTTGTGGCAATGTAGGAACTTGTGGCACTGCAGGGACCTGTGGCACTGCAGAAAGTACAATTTGGGTTGCTGGAGGTATCTGTTGCACTACAGAAACATTCGGTGAACTCTGTACTTCACTTTGATGGTCAAGTGCATATGACTGGGATGGTCCAAATGCCTCTTGTGGGACTGCTGCTGGGTTGTAGGGGGAGATTCTTGTTGCTTTAAATCCTTGAACAACATTTTCTCTACAGGCCCTCCTTGCACAAGCACTGGAGAATAACTCACAAAAGTCATACCTTGTAATGATTCTTTCTGGGTTCTTGTGCATAAATCCTACTACACACTCCTCATCATAGGCTCTTTTCATGGGCCCAAAGACTGCACGGTGTAATGGTTGAAGCCAATTAGTGGTATGGGGTGGCAAACACAAGATGTCAATCCTATCTTTCTTAGCTTGCTCCAGGATGTCAATGGTGATATGTGATCCATGTCCATCCAGGAGCAGCAGAACGGGTCTTGCTTGTGGGATTTGCTTTACAAAAAAGTTTAACCATTGCTGGAATAGATCACTGTTCATGTATGATGACTTTGAACAGGCAAAAGCGCTACCTGCTGGGGCACTCTTGATCAAAGTATGAGATAGGTTCTTACCTTTGAAAATAATGAAAGGAGGAATATAATGTCCAGAAGTGCTGGCTGCTGCACAAACAGTTGTATTCATTCCTCTCTCATAGCTAGTTTTTGCATGCAGCTGTATTTTCCCCTTCTGCCCAACAATCTTAATAGGCTTGTGAACTAATGAAAAGCCAGTTTTATCTACATTGTATATTTGAGATGGCTTGTTATGAATTTCCAGGTAAGTGAGAGTGTCGTTGAGTGAACCATCACATACTTTCCGGTTCATATGTGTGGATCTTGCTGCAGACATAGCCTGTGGTTTGCGGACAGAAAGGCAAGGATGACCTTTTTCGATTTTTTTAAACCAGACGTACTGTACCCTGCACTTTTCTTTTCTTTGTTGAATGAGTGCTTTCTCCCACTACTTTCCACTATCTGATAGGCAAGCTTGCATATGTCCCGAATTAACAATCCAAAACCCCTTAATTCCATATCTAAAATGTACTGATTTATTCAATCTTCTTACGAGACAGTGAGCGCAGTTTGAAACTTTTCTGTATCAATAACCTTTCTCCATTCAAGTGACGAATAAGGGTTGTTCTTGGAATAGCAAACTGTAAGGCTGCCTTTCTGTGTGTTACTTTTCCAGAGCTAATGGCCTCCAAGGCTGCTTGAAGGGATTCATTTGACCATTTCATCTGAGGTCCACGATTGAAAGCCTTGTAGTGGCGAACCATCCTGTATGAAAAAGAAGGAAATAAGTTAAACAAGTAATATATGCATCAAGTGTATCAATAAAGTGTTGGCTTCAATAGGTAGGGGCAACATAATCTATTTTAATTTTACATTGAGCAAAGATATGAAAATAACCAAAATCAGTTGTAAATGTGCAATTATTAAGCATTATGCCAGTGCAAATTTAGTATAACACATACAAAGTTTTAATTACTATGCTCTTGAACAAATCATGGATGAATTATAATCAACTAGAGAACTTTACATGATCTACCAGCATGCATATAAACAGCCTACACTTAGAATATTTAACATGAACTTCAATTCTTAAAACCAATATTATAACGTATATAGTAATGGTCCACTTGCCCCGTGTTATGGGGCACGTGGACCACCTAATTTGCATATGCTAATTAATCATGAAAATATATCATATGATGCAAAGGTTATATACAATGTGTCCTATAAATTCAAATTACACATACCTAATGAATTCACATCCCTTGAATTCATATAGAGGTTAATCACACTACCCAATGTACCAACAAGCAATCATAATGTTACATGTTACCATGTATTCCGTACTATCGTGTTATGGTAGGGGTTGAACAAGTCACACAAAATTCCTTTTTTTTTTCAACTTTCTACAACTAAATACTTATATTTTGTGTTCATGCATTGCTTAACTAAGCATTGTATGCATATAACTATTTTACTTAAGCTTTTTCTATACTAATGACCCACGGACCGGATAATTCAAAGGACCATGGTCAAAATCCGCCATTTCTAAATTCCTGGAGAATTTAAGTAAACAAAACACAGACCCCAACTTCAACAGTAAGTCATTATCCGGTTAAAGTACGTAAACTACACACAATAGGTTAACTCAAAACTTTAACTTGTACGTATGTAAGGAACCACACAGGTCTCTACTACCCATCTGTTATAATGAAAACAAAAATGGATTTTACTTTACCTCAGAACATGAGAAACGTTTCCTTGCTGTTCGGGTAATATATGAAACAGTCCTGTTACTCAAATTATTCATAAATAACGGAAATTATTTCGTTTTTCAATGGTTTCTCTTCTAGAATTAGCAACACATAGTTGTTATCATAGTACAATATTACGAATGTGAATAAACTATGGTTGCCCTAGTGTTCCTCTGCTGTAATTCATAATGGTCCAGTGGTCCAATTGCCCAATAAAAGCCTGCATTTTTAGCAAGTTCAGATTTGTATGAATGTTGTTCAACTTGGGTCATACCTGTAATATGTGTGATCCATAAACTTTGACCTCTGATTGGTAGAGGTCTCTCAGGCATTCCATATTTATCCTCCACATATTGGTTTGGATTAACCTGAAAGACAGAGTATCAAGAATAATATCCAAAAAGCATAAGTATAAGCATTTCAAAGTGGACATAAATCTGACACCGACTCAATATAAAACTGAGGAATAAGGTTCAAAATTAATTTCTACTATTTTTGGATTAATTTTGTCAACTTTTTGGCAAAACTTTATATTATCAACTTTTTCTTACAAATACCATTTTTGGAAAGTAATTTTTTTAGATGATATGAAGTCATGTTCCTGTACTTTGCATGTCTCTGCCACAAAATGTAGTCATTATGTTAAAGCCAGCAAGGCCTTTATATTACACTCATTGGCATAATTTACTTCAAAGCAAGAATTTGATTGTTTTATTTTCCTGTTAAGAAAGAACTCCATTGTTTCCAGCATAGTACCACTCTCCAAAACAGGATGGGAGCATGTAATAATTTTAACTACTGAGTTCGTACTTAGTCTAACAATTTTACCCACCCTCTGCCAAAAAATGCTACATCATCTTTTGGTGAAATTTAATCAGTCTTATGATTGGGGGGGAGGGAAAAACACTAGATTTTTGTCGATTGAGGGAGCAAGTAAACTAATGAAAAATATTGGTAGGCAAGCCCCTACCCCAGCTTGCCACCTTACACCCCGTCACTGCTTCAAAACTTCATCAGATATCATACTGACATTCAGCATGTCCTTCTCCACATCCTTCCCAATCTATCAACACTCTAACTTTTCATATTAATAAAAAGGAAATAAGGCAGCAAAAACTTCATCTGAAAAGAGTTTGATGCACAGCAATCAACTGAGAACATGCTCTACGTACTCATGTAGAAAACATAATTAACTTGGTTTTCCCTTAAATGCCTATTTAATAAAAATTCAGGAAAAAACTTATCTGTGGCAAAATTTGTTAAATGTTAGCTTACTAATTTAAAGGAGACATACAGTCAAATATTCTAGCTTAAATATGACAGACAACCAAAAAATAAACTAACTACCAAAACCCATCATAAAATCTTATTCCATTCCCAAGTTATTCAAGTTTCAATTTGTAACATGGATGCTGCCATTTTGATGTTGAAATCATGCCCATGATGACATAAATTATAATCAATAATATTTCTTCAGAATTTTCTTTGAAAAATATGATTATAAAAGAATACATTAATTTCTAATTTGTACTTTATGACATCACAATAAAAAGACATTCTTAAATTCAGATGACAAAATTATTTTAATTATTATTTGTTTTGTACAATGTAAATTTCTTCAGATGACTTTTAATTATATTAAATTAAACAAAGAGAAAGCCAGACTTTATGTCTTTTTTAAGTTAAAAATAAATCATATTATATAGTTTTTTACCATTCTATAATTGTAAAATTATTAACGTAACTGTCACTCAGTTTTGCTATTCACTTGGTTGGAAATGTGACCTGAGGTCATCAGACCGCATAGGAACTGCGCGCATTCACCCTGCATTGGAGAAAACAAAGCGATCAGCTGTGTTTGTTTACATACCATTGAACCGCACACAGTACACGCATACGGACTTGCCCATGTGTATCGCACAAAGGCTAGTTTTCATTCCAAAAATGACATCATCTCCCAGATGTGCCTTGGCACCAACCAAGTGGATATGCTTTGACATTTCAGTAGTAGGGTTAAGAAGAAACAAAATGGCAATCCATAGAGTTGCTGACCTTATCGTTTCAACCACATCAAGTTTGTAAAATGATCAAATGTTTTTTTCAGGAAACATGACATAAAATATATCATTTCATATCAATTACTTGAACTTTGACATTTGACCTTTAAATGACATTACATGCGAGACACAAGACTATCATCACCTTCCACCAACCCACCAAGTAACATTACCCACCAAGTGCCAATTACCCAATATCACTGCTGGTTTTCCCAGAAATTATTTGACCTCTGACCTTTTAGCGGCGTGTTACATCTTTCCTGAGACACAACCTCTCATCATCCTTCATCAACCCACCAAGTAACAACCCATTTGCACTTGTCATATTTGCATAACAGGCAATCAATCAAAATTTACCATTTTAAATCAATTATTTGACCTCTGACCTTTCAATGACCTGTCCCATTTTGTGCAGTACATACCCTGCATCACCTTCCACCAACCCACCAAGTACCCAATATCTCTTATGGTTATCCCAGGAAGCAGTACAAAATTTGCCTTATTATTTGATCTGTGACATTGACCTTTAAGTGACATGTCACACCTTTTCAGAAACACAACTTTACATTATCCTCCATCAAACCGCTAAGTAACAACTCAATGGCACTTCAGTTTTTCCATAACACGTGATTGACTCAAATTCACCATTTTAAATGAACTATTTGACCTCTGACCTTTAAGTGACATGTTCTATTTTGTGCAGGATACAACCCTGCATCACCTTCCACCAACCTACTAAGTACCAACCCAATATCACTTATGGTTATCCGACAAAGCGCAACACAAAAATGTACCATTTTCAATCAATGATTTGACCTCTAGACATGACCTGTAAGGTACATGACCCAACTTGTGCTGGATATAAAGTTCACCTCACCCAACACCCTCCCATCAAGTTTCAACATGATAGCTTCTACAGTTTTCTCTGTACACGCTACACAATATTGTGCACACCCACCATAACACACACACCCACACACACAAAAGTGAATAAAATACCTTATCCCCATATATACTATATGTTGTGATAAGGTAAAAATACTCTGATCTTACCCCATAAATATGATCTTTCAGCGAGCCTCTTGAATGATAGGTCTGCACGGAGATGACCAAACCTTGCTCATCCCATAAGTCCAGGTCAAGGACTGGCCAAATGTATAATGCTGAAAAGGAAAATTAAATTATTTTTAAAACACATATAGGCCAGTGGCATGTCTGATGTTTGAGGGGAGGCAGAAGGAGGGGGGGGGGGAGCGGGTTCCCCCCTACCCTCCATTTTCTAAAAAGGGCCATAGCCCCCAAATTTTGTCAAAGCTCTAAATATAATAACTCAAAAAAGCACTAAACCATAGAAAATAGATGGTGGCATTTTTGTATTCGCATTGACCGAATTATCACTAATCTCAGACCGAAACTCTTCCAGTCTGCACCAAAAATCTGCAATTTTAAATCAAAATTCTTCCAGTCTTCATTTTGAGACTAAAACTCTTGAATTCTAAAATCTTCAATTTAAACCCAAATTCATAGTTTAGAGCAAAAACGTTTTAAGTTCGGACAAAAATAGGAGGGTGAACTAGACACACCCTGATGTCAAACATGACAAAACTCCTTCCAAGATACAGTATCTAAATACACTCATTCCTGCATAAGGAGTTCACAAGTGATGATATTGCTCCTGCAAAAAATAAAAATAAATTTTTCCGGAAAAAAATGATAATAAACATATCAGCATACATACCAGGTTTGAATCTATTTTCTTTTTTTTATCAGATTTGTATTCAATAAAAGAAGATTAGAATACTCTGACATGATATGTAAGAATTACTTTACAACTTTGATGATTTTCTTACATTTTTGGTACAAGTAAATATCCAGATAATATACTCTTTCCTAAAATATTGATAAGGAACACATGTAAAAGGCTGCATTTTCTATGCACATTGCAGTTTAATTTACAAAGTTAAATGTTGTAATATGAATGCTGGAAAAATACATTTAACAAAACTCTTCAACTGTTTTAAATTACTGCAGTGAAAATCATTACTAATGCAGGTAAAAACAGTAATGAACAGTAACTCTGATATCTTCTTAATAATCAATCAATCAATCGATCAATCAATCAATCAGTGTTCTTGTGAAATGCTGGTATGTAACACAGACCCCTAGCTTGATTTAAAAAGGGGCAGGTGCTAGACTTGATGAGGGCAGATTAATGCGTGCACATTAATGTGTGTACCAAGCTCTGTGTCGAGTCCAGGGGCCCTTTATGGCTCAAGCCTCTGGTGAAGAAGCTCTGGAATTTTAGCTATAATCATACCTCAGAATAAAACTATTCTGATTGATAAGGATCAGTCATTAGCCATAATTGCTATCAATCTGTGTTTTGTATCCATGTAAGGTATTTCATTTATAAAATTAATTAAGATTATTAACTTAAAAAAATAAAATTAATCTATTTTGTTTTCTTTCTTTTTCCTGATGAAGGGCAGGGCAGACCTTCAGAAAGGGAGGATGGGGGGGCGTCTGTGAAACAGCAAAGCTAGGGGTCTGCAATGTGATGTTCATGGCACTTTAATACCCAAAGAAACTTATGGAAAGATCGCTTTATTAGTATTAAAACATGAAGGCATATTGACAACTGTCTTTTCTCGACTTAAAAATTCTTCAAAAATGTTCAAATAATTTGCACATATTCTATGATACATGCATGGGTAATTGATATATGTTTCCAAAAAATAGAGCCCCTAATAATAAGGCATCAAAAAATCTGGGAATGTGAAGGTTACCATTTTGACTAATACCCCTGAATAATTTGCCATGGCAGATGATAACATCAAATTATTAGCCAGATAATTATATTTCAAACAATTGTAAACAATTCTAAACTTAATTTAATTTACCATTTACATGATGAAAAAGCTCTCTTTAGGAGTAATGATCCATCCATTCATGGGCATTGCATAAATTCCTCCAGGCATACAATGAATATTTATTTTCAGGGTCAGCCAAGGACTAATCTGTTCCACTTCACTGCAAAGCAGGATTGTGGCTCTTTCCCAGATGAATGACCTATTGTGTACAGTTCAGCAATAGCTGGTTGCTAGCAAGTGAACTGTGTAAGAGGCTTTTGGGTTAGAAGGTATGGATTACCCCAGATTTTGAGAAAACCGAAGGTGTCGAGTTGGAGGGGCCCCAAGGGATAAAAATTCTTAATAAATTTTGAATTAGAATTAAAATCAAAATCACAATTAAATAAAATTTAAATCTATATTAAATTTTGAATTCAAATTTGTAAACAAATTTAAACAATTGTATTTTCAAAATACAAACTTCTATCATCAAAACTTCTTTCATTATGAATATCTGTTGCAATAGCTTTTTAGTCCAAAATCCTCAAAGCCTACAAGGTTGAAAAAAAACATCACTTAAAATCACTCACCAATAAACAAACAAAACTGTCACCATATTTGTAAATTATTACTTCAAGCCAGACACTTTGACCACAGGGGAATACTTTGTCCTTGTGTCAAGTGTAAAAGTTAGTGCAGCTGCAGTGAAATCTGTTTACTATCAATGTCAGATTATGACCATGCAAAGTGAGGTGAAGTGGTGGATTGTTGAAAAAAGAAATCCCTGGTGTAATTGCTAATTGCTTGTGCTGGATTGTGGTTTCTGTTGTGAGCAATACAAAAATATAGACCCCGACAGATTTGAGATTTTGTCAGGGCTTAAGACACAAAATGTATTGCGAGGTTTAGACTTAATGTTTACCTTGATTGCAACAAACATCTCCCGAAGTGTCTTTTGTGATGATGAGTTGAACGGAATTGGGCAGTTTGTATCTTTGCTCCAAATATTCATGATGAGGTCTTTGGTTTTCCTGATCCTCCTGACCAAAAACCAATGCTTGTCTAGTCTCATTCCTGCAACCACAAAATTATGACAAAAAGTGTACAGGAGCAATAAAATTGTATTAAGTATGGGTTGAAGACAAATTATTACACATGAAAGTAGAACTAAAAGTAAGAATATGAAGAGCAGAGAATCTTTTTTTTTTTTTTTTTTGTAAGAGTTCATCCTATTTTTTACAAGCGAAAATCAATATAGTATATACTTTTGATAAGACTTATTTGGCATGCCGTAAATACAAAGTACTGCAGAGTCAGTGGACTGCTTTATGGGGTGATCTTTGTCAGTGCCATCAAATATTGTAGTTGAATGGGGCCCAGGGATGCTAAAGTAGAGGGAGGAGATGAGCCCCATGAGACTCTGAACAAGGGATACTTGTGTAATTGGTACTGTGAAGACCTGAGTTTTGAGTGAACAAATTTTTAAAAGAAACTTAAAACTGCTGAGGGAGCCGTAACAATCAATGCCTTCAATGTTAATCCATACAAAAATTAATGGTAACTTTGTGAGAAGAAAAATACAAGTTATTATTTTCACACCAAACTTTTGACAAATGTGAAAACTACAGCTGTCAGAGTACTCATGGGTGAAATTTGTCTACCAAAAGTGGGGGTGAAGTCAAAATTAGCGGCAGGGCAAAATCACAAAATCATGCAAAAAATCCCCATACAAAAGGTACAAATTGGGATATAGTGGAGGCCCCCTTACCCCCTTAAAACCCACCTATGAGAGTACTGGATGGTTGGTGGAGTTAACAGTATTGGGAAAATTTGTGTCAGAGAGTCTTGAATTAAATTGATAGGATGGTGGAAATGTGCAAGGTTGGTGGAACTTTGTCTGTGGTGTGTTGATAGGAGGTTGAGGGCAGAGGCATAGGAAGTGGGAGGTAAACAGCCCCTGAGAGGACTCCTGAAAGTAACCCTTCTTATGCCCCTGGTTGAGGGATGGGCTTTGCTGTTGCTATTTTCAATGTCTTCAAAGTAAGAGAGAGTTCTGGGGATGGGTTGTAATGGAAGGGGTCTGTTATAGTGTTGAAAGGTGTGACAATGGTCCTATGGAGTGTGAGAGGAGGGGACATTCTACAAGGATTTGTAATAGCTTCTTGCAAGGAGGTATGCCACCTAGGGGTGATAAGCCACATGGGGGTAATCAACATAGGGGTAGTGACGCAGAGTCTCAGAGCATAGCTACAATAAATGACATAAGTTTTCTGCACTATGAATCTTGTTACAGAATAATAAATATGAGAAAAACCTTGTAATCTCAACATCATGTTGGCAACTGAATTCAGAGCAGACTAAACTAAGTGAGCAATTAGAAATATAGTTGATAAAACAGTGACAAAGGTCATTGAGAGGTTAGAAAGGCATTGGGTATGTGACCACTCCCTCTCTTCAGTTTGATTTTCAATTAACTGTGTCACACACTATTTCATTTGTATCCCAGTCCTCAGGGTAGTGACCCCTAGCAATCCAACACTTTAAACATTACGCTCACATGCACAAATCTCATGTCTACCCTCCCTTTACAAATATCCTTTTTTGAAGGTGATTTGCTCATACTTGTATATATATATATATTATATATATATATATATATATATATATATATATATATATATATATATATATATACATATATATATATATATATATATATATACATGTGTATATATATATATATATACTTGAGTATATATATATATATATACATATATATATATATATACATGTGTATATATATATATACTTGAGTATATATATATATATATATATATATATATATATATATATATATATATATATATATATATATATATATATATATATATATATATATATATACATATATATATATATATATACATATATATATATATACAAAATATATATATATATACAAATATATATATATATATATATATATATATATATATATATATTTATATATATATATATATATACATATATATATATATATATATATATACATACATATATATATATACACAAATATATATATATATACAAATATATATATATATACAAATATATATATATATATATATATATATATATATATATATATATATATATATTATATATATATATATATATATATATATATATATATATATATATATATATGCAATCTATAGAAAGCATATCTCTGCCCCATGACAATTCCAACATACCATTTATTTTTAAGGTACATTCCACATCCCCAATACAATCTAAGCTATGTACCTCAAAAATCAGTTTAGTGGGGATCAGAAGGGCCAGTTGCCCTCCCCTGCCCACCCTCCAAAGCAAAATTCTGTAGGTAAAATGTAAGCAGCAGGACATGCCAGAATACGATGTGTTACACAAGGGGAGTAAACTGTAAAAAATGAATATGGTTAACTATCGCTAAAATTGGATGTTTTGAGCAAAATAAAATCTTTAAATTTCAGAAACTTTCTTAAATTTTCAGGACATTTCTTTAAAAAAAAATTGAATTCATATGAAAAGGACAGGCAATAAATACAACCTTTGATTTGGCCGTATGCCTTTATTTGATGATTGCCTCTCACCAAAGTGTTTGCAAACAAATTCTACACATGAGTAGTGAAACTTTTTGGCATAAGATTTTATATTTGTTTGCATGTGCAACCAGCTTTCTATCTTTGATTATGTATAGGCAATTATTCTTCTAAGAATATGACTTCAAGTACCTCTGTAGTCCATCAAAGCTTTCAAAACTTTCTTTATGCATCTAAAACGGCCAAGTTTTTTTGTGGCAAACTGAACTGGTACAGCTAGCATGGTTAGCTTTGCCATGCACTGCATGTGAAACAGCAAATGAATAAAGATGAATGACATCTTGAACTTGCAGAAACTCTGGGCCTTACAAATAGCTACTGAGAACTGATCTATATACGGCCGGGCCTGACAAATAGCCACTTCCAAAGATAAAAGCTCAATCTTACCCATATTTGGCAAGTACCCCATGTAAGTATACTTTTCAGTGTGGGATCGTAAGTAAAATTGGCAGTTCAGCAATGCTTCCTCTACAGATAAAGATGAGATAATAAAATTAATACTGAGCGCATGTTGCGCGGCAACGCTTGATTTATTATACCCCTGTTACTTCTGATAAACATTGCAACACTGATATAACTAAAATATCAAAACAAAAATTATTTAGAGCACCATCCACAATGCCATAGATTCACTTATTATATTAATTCATCAATTTTTTTGAAGTTTTCTTTTTCATGTGATTTTATCATATATTTAAATGGAAACTACTTATAATCTACTTGCATTATTCAACATTTTTGACAAAGAGTAGGATTTGACATGGAGTAAGTTTCTTCCTACTTTTGTTTTTTATTCACTGAAAAGATCTCAGTTATTAATTTGCAAAGAATATAGGCCTATATGTGCAAATATACATTTGTCATCACACAGAGTCATCAGTCCCAGGTTATCATCTACTTAAAAGAGCTGGCGGCCGAAAAGTGAGGCCGTTAGCTTTTGTCATCTTAACCAATAGAAGTTGCATCATACAGCAGACTTGTAGTTGAGTACATTTTGTGAGTACGAATACAGGTATGAGTGCAAAGACCTGAGTATGAGTCCCAAAGCCATGAGTTTGAGTACTTCACATTTTCATTTCCTGAGTACGAGTACAATAATGAGTACGAGTACAACTATAATATAGATCAAGAAAAAAATCACATTGGATAAATGAAGGAAATCCTTCTTTAACTCCCATGGGTGTGTGGCAACTTTGCTGAAAAGAGACAAGATAATGCATAAATAGTTTCTAAATGTTAGGCCTAAAGACTGAAAGATAGCATCTTAGTTCTCGAATTATGCCCGATTAAAGTTTGCCACTTTTTCAAAATATGGAGAAACTGTTATGATGAAAATGGCAATAGCAAAATATGTACATAATTCTTTGAAGTTTTTCCTGAATTCAGTCATTGAATAAGCTAGATATTGACAGGGTTTTGAAAACGTGAGAGTCATCTGTTTTCTTAAGTGTGACAGAAAATCAACAAACAATAGATGGACATAAGTAAATAGTCTGACATTTTTCTCAAACATTTTGTCAAAATTTGCTGCACCACTTCAAATAATCGCAATAAACTTTTAAAAACAAAGGTTTTACAAAAAAAGTACTAAGCAATACATCACAATATTTGCATCAAATATACAAATTGTTGCCTGAGATTTAAAAATACTCTAAATAGTCGATGTTTAATCCATTTTTGTTTAAATTCTCGGCTATTTTTAGGTTTTTGATCAATTTTAAAACAATTCATATAACATTGCAACTACACGTCCATATCCAACTTTTAACATACATATGTTGTAGATAATAATGTTATGGGCATTTGCTTCTACAAAACAGAAAATAATATATGATGACCAAAATGAAAGAAAATAGGCATATGGCATCACAGTAAAAATTAAGGTACCCAATCTGTACAACATCATAATCCCAACTTTATGTTGCCAAAAATGCCTAACAAAAGCATGAAATAAATAGAGGATTTTTAGGGGCTTGAAATTTAAGTCTGGTTTATTTTGTTTCGAATTTACAATTTTGTAAATTTTCAGAAATTGTTTAAGATTCAAATTTGCAGCTTCTGAATTTTTCAGAGAGATATTGTATAAAACTGCAATTTACGATGGCCCAAATTAGTGCCACTGAAAAAGAAATTTTATTTAACTTTCTTTCTTCAATTTCAGTCTCTGAAATGAGAAAATTTTGATGTCACCTAGGGATATGCTGAGATTCAAAACATTTCATTAACATATATACTTTTCATCATCACAAAGCTGTGGTAGATGATTGAAAAACAATGAATTAATAAATGAGGGGTTTGCAGTTCATACATCATTAATATTGCATATGTTTTCTCTTCTAGTTTTCATCTAAAACTGAAAATGGAATTAAATGTTCTTTTTTGAAGCAATTGTTCATACTTTATAATATATTTCACTAATCCATTTCTGAAGATCTGACAGCAGAAGTCTAGGTCTTGCCAAAAGGGCAAGAGGGTGCACTTGCCCCCCCCCCCCTGACTTGTTAATCATTGTTTTTTTTGTATTAAATTATATGTATAATGAAAAAGATATGTACTGTTTGCCCCACACATAATGTTTTGCCCCTCCAACTAAAATATATTACAGCTGTCAGTATCCTTAACCCTAATTACGTACCTTAATGAGTACTAAACATAAAACCAAGGGCGTTGCTTTTTCTCAATTAACATGGAACTTCACAATGGTAACTCTTATCCTGTACTGTTTGTTACAGATATTATCACCAATTGTATGCAATCAAAAATTATGAAAGTCATTGGAAAAACCAGTCTAAATGTTGAGGACTGCACACTAGATTATAATTGCAATGAGCAATGATAATGATATTCAGTTAGCTTTGTGTGATAGAGAAGAATTTCTACGAAGTGTTAAATGATAAGCCCTTACTAGCTGTTCCGTCGGGTCTGGTGCTCCTTTGATTAAAAGCAATGAGGTACTGTAACTTACGATTGCATGCTCCATATTAAGTCAATGAGCACCTTCTCTAAGAAAGTTCTTTCAGCAGCTCCAGCAGATTAATTCACTTTATGATCATGGTACCTACAAAGAAATTAATCATTTATGTTAGTATTCCCTTCATAACAAACACAGCAGAAAAGAACGCTGTCTAACCAAATTACAGTGTCCTGAATCGCCACCTGGCCACCCCAGCAAGAAAGATTCTTTGGACAACCAATAAGGTTAATGATTTTTATGTGGCCATCACCCCTTCAAGTTCAAGTAGTATTTTACATCTACAGTCTTTCAAATGAAAGTACTGAAAGAAAATGGGAAAAATTTACTCCTGTATTCAGTGGCAGATTTAAGGGGGAGGCATTCCCCCCCCCCCTTATTGGTAAAAAATGAAAAGAATGTATACATAACAAAAATAAAACGAAAGAAGGGCATCATAATCCAAATGGTGAGGCGACATCTTTACATACTGTATACATGTACCTCGCAGTCATATCTGGTGTCACATAGTGGAAAGTTTATTTTCCCCACGCCAAAGATTTACGCCAGAAATTTTGAGAAGCTAATTATTTACGCCAGGTTTGTTCATACCACTGTATTATTTGTATGCATTTCTTTATAAATCTGAGAGAAAAGTATGCCAAGTAAGCAGTTAGTCAGGCCTCACCTTAAGTATGCTATTCAGGCTTGGGAGTCCCTTTATGAGAAGGATAAGTTTATTTTGGAGCAGGTTCAGCAAAGAGCAACTAGACTTACTGTATTCCCAAAGTAAGGAATCTTTCTTATGAATCTAGGTTGCGACTTCTTGGTTTGACCACGCTTGAGTTGAGAAGAGTACGTGGTGATATCAGTTTTTAAGCTCCTAACTGTTAGTGATGCTTTGACTTCCTGTTATTTCTTGCATGTTTCAGCTGATCCTTGTGACACGTGGTAACAGTTTGAAGTTGACCAAAGAGTTCTCACGGATAGATATTCAGCATTTTAGCTTTTCGCAGAATTGTTAATGAGTGGAATGGTTTGCCTGAGTGGGTAGTTGGCTCCAATTTTGTTCACAATTACAAGGTCAACATTGATAAGTTCTTTACTAACTCTCGGCGTCTTTGATTTTTTTGTTTTTGTCGCAGTAATGGTGGTGTTAGTTTCGGCTTTTTATGGGGTGACTAACCCTTTTTGGCCTGTAATCTTGCTATGTTATGTAAATTTCGTCAAACTGGTTAGGCTCCACGCCGAAGATCTTTGGCATAACATACAGTGTACATACTAGATTGGGTGGTAGTATCATGTTTAAACTACACAAAAATGTAAGAGGTTAGTGATAAGCATTTTAAATGCACTTATAAATCAATAAAATATTTAAATTTCAGAATATGTTTTGTAAGTATCAATTAAGTCATAATTAGAGATAAAAAAATAAATTTAAAAAAAACAGACTCTCTACATAACATTGCTATTTCGCTAGGATTTTACCTGGTCAGAGATGTTTGAATATGCAAACCCGGGCAAAAATTTAATCATACTTACTTGCATCCAAAACATAAAGTCTTCTACATAAAACATGGAATAAAACATGGGTATAAAGTCGCAGGCTTATACTCAGTATACAGTACTGTAAGTTATAGCTCAGCCTGGCCTACTGTAGGTGAAGTAGAAATTTTAAAAGTACAGATTTATTTTCTTAAGATTCCATTCCAGTACTGAACTAACACTCCAGCTACACTTAATCTTTATATCATTTTGTAACTTAGGCCTAGCTGCAATTTACAAATTTCAACGAGCGACGAGGTTGATAACTCACTCTCATTCTCACGGTCGAAGTCCAAAGGAAGTCGCGGAATCGATATAGTCGTGATTATACTGCAACTTACAACCACACAAAAGCAGTTTAAAAATTTCCTTACGTAATATATGTAAATCAAAACAAACGATGAAAATAAATTGTGAATAATAGCAGCATCTGCTACGTTTAAATGGTTTCAATTTCACAAACCTGAGATTTTACTGCCACAAAATACTCAGGGAAAATACTCGACATAAATATTTGTTTTCTGAGGTGAAGTCATGTGACTAGTCACTTGCTTAGGTTTAGTTTTTTTTTTTTTGTTATGTTGTTGGGCGCCCTCAATGGTTAAAAAAAATATAAAAAAATCATGATTGACATAACCCGGCTGAAAATTGTTACTTATTACTTGTTACTTATTCGGCTTGGCGTTAGACACGATGTTTGTACCGGTCTTGCCTGCAGCTCTCAGTTCATGGAAGCACGTCGAATAAGTGACACGGCTGAGATGAATAAGTAACGCGGCTGAAACGCGGTTGGCTGGAATGAATTAGTGGATGCCGTCCTTGTTCTTTTCCGTTACTTTTTTATTTGGTGTGGCAGGTAAAGGCCTCCGTAATTCTGTACAATTGACAGGATAAATTTGAAACTAAAGTGGCGTCTCCATGGTCATGGCAAGGAGACATTTAGTAGCTCTTATAGTCAGGGTAGGGGGCTGTAACTGCTCCCTGATCACAGTGTGTTGTAGTAGAATGGGAGAAAAGGGGGATTATATATATATATATATATATATATATATATATATATATATATATATATATATATATATATATATATATATATATATATATATATATATATATATATATATATATATATATATATATATATATATATATATATATATATATATATATATATATATATATATATATATATATATGTGTGTGTATATATGTGTATATATAAATATATATGTGTATATGTTTATTTGTATATATATATATAAATATATATATATATGAATATGTATATATATATATATATATATATATATATATATATATATATATATATATATATATATATATATATATATATATATATATATATATATATATATATATATATATATATATATATATATATATATATATGTATATATATATGTGTGTGTGTGTGTACAGTGGCGTAGGAACATTGTTTTTCTTTGAGGGGGGGGGGGAAGCTTTATTTCTCCAAGGACCTCGACCCCCATCCCCACCCAGAAGGCTCGTTTTTGGCATGGTTTCTTGGGCATGTTTGCCGCTTTGGGCATTTTTCCTCTTTTTTTTTCCCAAAAAAGAATGAGAAAGTGACATTCTTGTTATCTTCTTTTTTAACTCTAACAGACTTGCTAACAGTCATCATGAAAGGCACAAGTTGTGGTTAAGTTGGGGTCCCCAAGCCTAGCCAATAAGTGACCGTTTCAAATATAGTAATATGTTTTTATAGGTCTATCACTTTTTACAAAAAGGATTCGATCGTAGACTCCAGGCCATGGAGCTAAAAAAGAGACCAGGCGGATACGTAAAAAGAAAACACACGTGTTAGTCTGTAAAACATGTTTATTCAAAATGTCCGAGCTTACATCTATAAAACAACCTTCTTTGACATATCTGAGCATGAAGGACGCTGTTTTCAGGTATATCGCGTCAGCCCATGGGATCAATTTAAGTAAGGGTTTGTCCAGCCTATAACAAAACAGTTTTTTCTCTATGAAAAAAACATTTCTTTCTCTTTATACATGTACAGTTATATTCAAACACTACTGGGAAAAATAATGATGCTGCCCGCACTCAGAGTCTGCGGTAGCACGCAAATGTTACGTTTAATACAGGTTCGATCAGCTCAAAATGATTGTGAGGGTGCTAAGAAGTAAGAAAGTCTACATCTAAATTACATTACCATTTTTAGCAACATAATCGAAGAAATTAGAACATGGCAATATCCTATAAAGTTATATTATTTAAAGTGGGTATAAATAAGTCTTATAAGGGGTTTTCGTGTATGATTAGTGGGGGTGCTAAAGCATAGTTTAGCCTTCCCCTGAATTTGACTGGGGCCTAAAGCCCCCCGTTCCCCTTCTTCCTACGCCCTTGTGTATATATATATATATCCTATATATATATATATATATATATATATATATATATATATATATATATATATATATATATATATATATATATATATATATATATATATATATATATATATATATATATATATATATATATATATATATATATATATATATATATATATATATATATATATATATATATATATATATATATATATATATATATATATATATATTTTTTATTTTTTTAATATATATATATATATTTTTTTTTTTTTTTCTTCTTAAAATTGGACAGGGATGTGTTGGGAAATTTGAAATTCTTTTTTTTTAGTCCATTGCCTCGCGGAAATAAATTTTGCGCACACGTTGACATAGCTATCACCACATTCCCCCAGTTACATATTCTTGCCCCTCCTGGCCTCCAAGTCCCAGTGATGTGTATATATTCAAGATGATCATTCCTAAATTAGGAAACATTTTTTGTAGCCCAGGTACCTCAAAACAGTATGTACAACAATAGAATTTGGGTATACACCGACAAAGTTATCGCCTGATTTAAAGTAATGATGATATTTTGAGGGATTAGTGCAAGGGTCAAGCATGTCCATTTTGTATGAAAGAGGAATTCATAGAAACAAAATATAGTGAAATAATTATTTAAAATTATGTCTTCTAGAGATTACACCAGACTTAAGAATAAATTTAACAAATTAAGATCGGTTGTAATAAATTTATTGGTATGTTAACATTTCTAATTTTTAAATGTCTTTAGCATCATTTTTTCCCTGCATCTTCAGACCAAAATTGCAAATAAATATTACGAAATCAGATAGATTGTAATCAATGTATTGGTATATTAACATTTATTTTGTAATCAATTTACCACCATATTATTATCAATAGTTTATATTTCCAATTCGACTTATTGTCCTTTTTTTAATTTTGCTACACCTTTGATAACATTTTTAAATACCCCTCTTAATTCCATGTTTTTTTGGTGATACATTATCAGGGGCAAGGGGGTGGATTTCCCCCAGCTTCGAAAAAATCGACCTTTTTTTTTGCAGCAATATTTTTCGAAAAGAATGGTGAAAGATTGGAAAATAAACAAGAGTACCTACTTTCCAAAATTGCCAAAATGCCAAAATTTGTTTAAAATTCACTGCGTTTATTTAACAAATTTTGACCAAATGTGGTTGCAATTCGCACAAGAGTTGTTGAAAAATTGCCCAAATTTTGATAAAAATTGGCAATATTTTGTTAATATTCGGCAAATGCCGAAACAAAAATCGCCCAAAACAATTTTTATAAGCCACCGGAAGTTTGTTACAAATTAATGGCTCAAACCTGTCAAATATGGTTGCCGAGATTTGTTTAAAATTGGTCTTAATTGGGTTGGAAATTGTTAAAGCTTAGTTAATAATTGCCCAAAATTTGGTTAAACATCTCCAAAATTTGGTTAAAAGTCATCAAAGTTTGTTTAAAATCTGAAAATACTGAGCATATTTCTTTAAATTGCAATACATTTTGCCAAAAGTGGCAAAATTTGGTTAAAGATCACACAAATTAGGTTGAAAATTGCAGATATTTAACTTCAAAATGCTCAAATTTATTAATCAGTTTATCTTAATCTGTCTGGGCAGAAATTGCCAAAATGTGTTGCCTAAAGTCACCCAGGCTCGGTAGAAATGTATCAAATTAGTATTGATTCACTTTTGTCACTTTATGCAACGGTTTAAAAAAAAAAAAATGCATATTTTTCTGTTAGCCAAAAGTCACATTATTTAAGTCATTTTTTCGGCACTTTTTTCCCCCTATGGCACCGAAAGCTGGATACGCCACTGCAAGCCAAGCCCCAATATTTGTTTCGGGCTGACTCCCTCCCTTCAACAATAAGAGAAGAAACAATTGTGATTTGGGGTTATGGGCGTCAGTTTTAATAAATGATCCTTTACATTCACATTGTCAATATATAATTTTGTGCATGGGGAGGGGGGGAGGGGGAGTATTTGTTGTGATATTTCTGGAAGGTTGGCCTCCCATATTTGAAATATCTTCTGCCGCTTATGCGCATATGGCTCCACAGGGTGTTAACCTGACCCTGCTTGTGTATGAAGTACATTCGTGTGTTGTATCCCAAATGCTGATTATTGATTTCTAATGTTTCAACAAAACCCAATCAACACATCTCAAGATTCCGGCAATTGATCTGTTTTGTCGGGCAAAACTAATCTTGCCCCTAGATAAACACGGCTCCTTGCGCGTATGCACATTATACATATAGAAATAATTATTATGATATATACAATAAGTAGATAATTAAACATATTTACATTGATTTAATGTACTCATTTAACAGGCCCGTACCGCTACTTTGTTTGCGAGCGAAGTAGGCTCCAGGGGCGAGGTTTGTTGGGGTCTCCTGGGGTGGTGGGGGAAGTCCCGGAAGCGCCGGTGTTTTAGCTGCTGAGAGAGCCACGCTTGTCAATGTTTACAGGGTCTGATCTATTAAACTTTAATAACCAAACTAAGATGTAAAAAGGTTTTGTAACATATAAGCATCTTTATCTGTGTTACTGACAAAATACATTGATTCTTGCAATTTCCCTTTGTGTTGTCATATTGTTTCTATTAATGTTCCTACATGCTATTTTTGTTAGAATTCAGACAATGTTAGGTTGAAGGTTGAAGGGCCCAATGTCGTACGCAAGGGGATGGTCGTTAACCACGGGCCCCTCTTGTATGTTCAGTCGGGAGAAAGACTCATCAGAAGGGGAAGAATAGGCAATCGGGGATAAGACTAAACAATCGCGGAGATAAGAACTCTACGTGGATTGATATGCTCTTTTCTTTTGCCCGCTCCGCTTTTTTTTTTTTTTTTTTTGTTCAGATGAAAATTCCATTTATTTTGTATGCTGTTCATAACATTCAGTTGGGGGTGGGCGGCCTGGCCCACTTATGAAACCCTGCACCCTGCGTAGGCCTACATTGATGCTTAATGAAATATTCCTATGGATTTCTGTTTTATTACATATGACAGGCAATGTTAATATCTTATTCCGTGTAAAAGTTATAACAATTTAAAAAGTGGAAAATTGTTGTTAAAAATCCCTTGAACAGTATATGACCTTCAGCTTGATGATGTCACTAAGGTGCATTCCAGCACAATTATTTTGTACTACTTCATATATCTAATTACGTTTGCACGTTATCAAACAACTTTGTGGGTTAAATGTAGAGATAGGGTCAAATGTATAATTGACGAGAAAACATTTTCTTATTGTTTCAGGTACATCACAATTTCAATAAGAAAAAAATCCAAGTCATCTTTTAAAGAAAACCCAAAAAAGATTATTTAAATTAAACTGCCTATGTGATATCACAGATGTTGCCAATATACCATGTTTTGTCCAAAATGAAAATTCTTTAAAGATACACAACTTAGTTACAAAATGAGTTGTGGTCATTCAAATGCCAATAGTTGTTAAGTAATAAGTTTATTAAATTAGTGATAGTAACTAAAAAGCCGGGCATTGTAATAGCACCGACCAAATGAGTGGTAATCCCCTAAATGCCTATAATAATACGTTGACCAGTGCGAAGATAGTGATTGGTTGTCACTCAAATGAGATTGATAGTATATATCATCGAGAAAATAAGTGGTGGTCACCAATCAGGAACAATGATCCCTACTATCGACTGTTTGTTGAATACAGGGAGTTGGAATAGATTGAATATGAGAAGTTCATATTGTTGTTGATATTTCAAGGCAACAGATTTCGTACTTCATCTTCTGATAACTTCAGTGTCAGCTTTACCAGATAAGTCAAGCCCTCCTTGACCAATACCTCCGTCATATACGATGATCTGTAAAAAAAAATCTTCAAAAAATTATAATAGTCAATTGGGGAGTGGAGGGGCTCGTGCATTAAGACAAATTATGCAGTCCCGTATGGCGTACAAGTTATAAAGCATGAATTGTTATTTCAACATATAGTCTTTTACCATTCACATAGGGACAAAATGAACAAACTGAACAAACTTTAAATTTAGCAAAATATAAGATTTTTAACCTCTTTCTTGTAATTGTTAACATTTTCAGACATTTCAGAATTATTGGGAAGAAATTAGTGGTGGTCACCAAAAAGCCTCCATTCATAAAATCACCTTCAAAATAGTTACTCATATAGTTACTCATATATTGTCTTTCTTGAGATTTTGTGTTTACAAGCTTGATTTGGCAAAACAACATTAAGCTCCGCCCACTAGGGCCTATGTATATTACAAAATACTCAACCCACTCACTAATATGCATTACTTCATCACAGTGACGTAGATACAAGGGGCGGAGCAATTTCCCCCCACCAGTAAAAATTTGTTAGAATTTTTTGGCCGTATTGGAATTTTTTGGCCCTGTCATAACATTTAGCCCTATCGGAAATTTATTTGGTTACTTAGCGAAATTTTAGGGTCCACAAAATTTGCATTCTTTGCCAAAAACGTTAAAGTCAAACATTTATGGATCACGAGACAATAACCATTTAGCGATTTTCAACCAATTACCTATCCCCCTTCTCGTTTTTTGGACCGATTTTGAAGTTTGAACCGATAACCCTATTTTTGGCTTTTCAAAAAAAAATCCCCATTAAAGCTAGCTATGACACTGCATCATCACCAAAAATTAAAGGGCGTATCTACGGACCATGGGATACATGTGTGCCATATATGACATATATCCAATGTGTCGTCCTGGAGATTTCGTGTTTACAAGCATTATTTGGTAAAACCACGTTAAGCCCCACCCAAGACGCATGTTAATTAGATTTAACGTTTTTTTAATATAATTTTTTACCACGAACACGAAGACACTAGCTAACAACATTATTACACCAAATTTAAAACAAAACGTACAAGCAGTTGTTGAAATATGTACATCTCAAGATTGTTACATTAAGGCTTGCCCACTCATTAATATGCATGACATCATCACGAAAATTGATATGGCACATCTGCGGGTAACCGTAATGGGTTACATGTGTACCATATATGACATAAATCCAATGTGTTGCCCTGGAAATTTCGTGTTTACGAGCTCTATTTGGCAAAACCGCATTAAGCCCCGCTCACAACGCATATTAATGAGATTCAACGCTTTTACTCCATGAGCATGTGGACACTAGCTAACAACATTACTATGCCAAATATGAAACAAAATGCATGAACAGTCGTTGAAATACGCGCTTTTCAAGATGTTAACACTAAGCCCGTCCACTCATTAATATGCATGAAATCATTACCAAAAACAATAGGGCACATCTTCAGGCCATAGACTATCTGTGTATACCACATATGACATGAATCAAAGGTTCTCAAACCGTTCTCATGCAGGGCCCGCAGAACAGGCATTAGTCCCCCACTCTTTCAAGGCCGCAATGCTTGATGCATGTTTTAATATACCCATTCCACTCACTTTTTTAGCTTAAAGTCTTGTAAAACCCCTTCACTTTTTTAACTGTCCCGCGTTCACTGGTTCTTGTGTTTACAAGCTAGGTGTAACACACACACACACACACACACACACCCTCACATACATAGATAAGCTCATACACACTTACATGCATACATACATACATACATACATACATACACCCATACAACGTCACACACATACATACCCCCCCACACACACACACACAAATACACACATACACACGCACGTCAGCAGGACCGGCTAAATATTGAGCATCAGAACCAATAATCAGTTGCGTTGATGATTATAAAAGGAAATTGAAGTCTATTTGTTCCACAAAGAGCAAGGCGCCTCAAAAAAAATTCATGCTTAAAGTGTACTCTTTTCATTGTTACAAACTTATTTGATCATTTTTGTCATTGCTGATATCTGCTCGCTTTGTTTTTCTTAATAACAGATTTGTGTTCCAAGTAACTTCTATATGTTTATGTTTCTGTTTAGGAGGCAGTCTGAAATTAAACTATTAAAAAAAAAAAAACATATTCAGAAACATTGTGCCTTTTCTTTCGAGTTTAGGTATGTCCCTTGCCCTTCCATTGTTCCGGCATCCCTGAAAAAAATGATAGAAACAAATATGAGATGAATGCATGAACTTACTCTGCCTCAAAAATCTCTAATCTTGCTAGTTTGTCTTTCAGGGATTCTGGGTACCTGTACTTTCTTGTATTTCCCGTGTCGAACATCTCTCTGCAAAAAGTACGATATTGTAAAATGATGAGTTAATTTTTTCTTGCTGAAAATTAAGGGGTTGACCCTTTTTTTAGTCATATTTTGTGACCGAATTAAGGGAATTGAATGTCTTTCATGTAGCTTTCTGACTAAATTGATAATTTCTGTGTCTCTCTTTAAATAACATAAGCACATTGTCTAAAAGTTGTACAAATTACAGCACATTCTAATAATACGCTGTATAGCTGCTCAGTTTGTAAATGACATTTGCATGAATTGAGTGGCAATTGTATTATTGTGCATGATGCGGGTGGCCCCATGCCCGAAAGCAACGATGTTGCATGATACACGATGGGCCCTCTATAGTATTTGAAATACATGCGCATCAAAACAAATTGTGCCTTACCCAGCAATCTCCCCCATTCCATCGTACCCTGCACCTGTACCCCAACCATTTATCAAAATATTGAAAGACCTTGGTATTTGAAACGAAAAACAACCAAGATTATTGGATACTGGTAGTCATATACTCTCTCTCTTTATGTATTGTAAGTTGGGGCATATAAACATGTATAAATGTAGCATTCACTAATTAGGTTACACTGCACGTGGCTTACTTTTCTTTTAATTCGCAATGATGTGGATTTCTTTAAATGTAATGTAATGGATGTTAGCTTCCTTGTATAGTTTTCATCATTTGAGAGCTTTATGTCTTTTAAACAAGTATGTATTCCTTTCTTACTTTGTATTGACATATTCTCTGGATTGCTCTTTGTCGTTGTAGTAGGTTTCCAAAATTCTCGTCAATTGTTCCCAGAGCTATAGTGAAATATAAATGTTGAATATGACAAAATAGGCCAACATGTGAGTATATGCCCATTCCCTATGAATATGAGAAATATCTGAAATATTACAAGATAAGCAATTCCTTCCAATCGGCATGGCATACATCTCCTTGAATGTTAGTGACATTATACACGGTTGCCACACATTGACTGAACATATTAATTGAATGTCATTTTTATAACGTATTATTTAACTGTCTCACGTAATTCAAAATATGCGTGGTAGGCTAAATGGGGCTAAAATGATCAATGGAAATATTCCGCTCTGTATCAAAGGCAGGTAAAAGCCCTGGTGTTTGGTTCTGTCGTGAAATTGGGCCCTGTCGGGAAATGGTGTTGATTCTTGTCGGGAAATTTGTATTATTGGCAAACAAACGTAACAATAAATCAAAGATGGAGCCTGAGATAATAACCATTGCAAACGTTTTGCGATTTTCGACTACGCTCACCCAACTCCCCCACCCACTTACATCCACCCACACACACACCCACACACCCACACACATACACACAGACACATACACACTTTCCGATTTCTGGACCGATTTTTTGCTTTTCAACATCTTTGCCCCCACCAAATATAGATGATGATGATGATGATGAGGATGATGATGCTGATGATGATGATGATGATGATGATTGTCATAAAGTAGCCCCTTCTCACATGTGTCATATGTGGTACTTCTTGTATTTTGATTAATCATGTATCTGCTTATGTATTCATCTTGTATATAGGTATTTTTGTTTGCTTATTGTTGATGATGGTATTTTGTTTCTTAGCTTAGAATTGATTTATTCAGTATAGCTTTGATGGTGGATGGAATTAGCATAGGGCATCAACCTATATTTAATTATTACCTTATATATTCTGCCGGTTTTAATCTTGATCCTCTTTTCGTCAACATGTCCTTTTTCACCTTTTCAAGTGATTTTCAACAAGGTTATTTGTTGAATGACGTTCCCGTTGTGGGCCGTTGAATTCTCTGTGGTGATCTTTGTCATACCTGGAGATGTCGCCTATCAGTGTTCCACTCCACAACGGGAATGTCGCACACAATTTTTCTACTATCATTGATAGAATCGGTGGACAGTAGAATTTATTGGGATCTTTTCCCTTCTTCGTTCGGCTATTTGTCAGATTGAAGTTATTCAATTTGCCTTTGAAATGGCGATAAAACGGGGAGCTGCTTTTTAAGCTATCTCCATGTCTGGTATCGTCCATATCGGTATTCTCGTGCTCGCTCTTTGGTTCTTCGAGTTTTTCAGGCTTCTGCTTTGCTAAATGCTCTATGCATTTCAGGCTCCATTCAGAGTTGTTTTCAGTCATAAAATGCGTAACAGATCTTCCTGAAAACACTGTTTGCCTCTTCAAGACTCGTGCTGTCGATGAGGGAAGCAACTGATTTTAGGGCGAGGTCTTTTGTTTTCTTTTGGATGTGCATTTTTGTCAGGTTCCGGGATACCATGTGAATGAAATGCGCCGAGCATATGTGCGGATATGTGAATCTTTTATATTCCTTGTTTTTCATCTTGCACGTTACGATATTCCAGCATTTCTTTATGTACATTTAGTCGCGATGCCTAGGTACCTTCCATCTGTCCATGGGAGTCAGCTAGATTATATATTTCTGTAAAAGACAATAATTGAAAAAAAACTTCGTGAAAAATGCAAAATATCTAGCCAATTTTGAAATAATTATGTTTATACAACAGTGGCGTTCACCAGGAATTTTCGGGGGGGGGCACAGCAAATTCAAGAGAAACATTGGGAGGCACTTTATATTGGAAATCCCATACACCACAATGTGATTTAATGTTGTTTTAATCAAATATCATTTGTTAGCCAGGCACTCCCATTAACACTGTGGTTTATGAGTAACTGATCGAAATGATCGAAGTAGAAAATATTATTTAGGAACGTATCAAAAAGCCACTTAAAAGTCTTCAAAATGCTATTTAAATGATAAAGCGCTGATGAAAATTAAAGTTATTGACATTTTCCGAGTTTACTGGTTTAGAAAGCTATAATACATAACTTTATCTGGTTATGTCGTCTTTGCGAGATGACCAGTGGGGTGACTTGGACTAGAACAATTTTGAAAAATGGGGGTGATAAATGGTGGCGCCCTACTTTAAAGGCGCGACGGGGCTGGGGGTATTAAAAGTTATATCATTAGATAGCTAAAGAATAGTTCTACCGGATAGTTGTTTCAGCTAAGTGACACAGTGGCGATCTTTAGAGTAATTGTACGATAAATTTAGTTTATTTTCTTCATGTATTTTATATACTAACGTAATACTAGGGAAATGTATTAATGAAGAGAAGGGGCACTTCAACGCTCGATGTACCTATCTTTGACGGGGCTGCGGGTATTAAAAGTTATATCATTAGATAGCTAAAGAATAGTTCTATCGGATAGTAGTTTCAGCTAAGTGACACAGTGGCGATTGTAGGAGTTATTGCAATATAAACCTTTCCGTAACTGCGAAATATAATTGAAAGGGTGGGGGCATTTGAACGCCCAATTTAACCATCCCCGACGGGGATGGGAGCTTTAAAATTAATATCATTGTATAGGTAAAGAATATATATACAGGACAAAGGCATCAGCTAAGTGACACAGTGGCGATCTTTAGAGTAATTGTACGCTAAATTTAGTTTATTTTCTACATGTATTTTATGTAATGACGTATATACTAGGGCAATGTATTAATGAAGAGAAGGGGCACTTCAACGACCAATGTACCTATCTGCAACGGGGCTGGGGGTATTAAAAGTTATATCATTAGATAGCTAAAGAATAGTTCTACCAGATAGTTGTTTCAGCTAAGTGACACAGTGGCGATCATTAGAGTAATTGTACGCTAAATTTAGTTTATTTTCTACATGTATTTTATGTAATGACGTATATACTAGGGCAATGTATTAATGAAGAGAAGGGGCACTTCAACGCTCGATGTACCTATCTCCGACGGGGCTGGGGGTATTAAAAGTTATATCATCAAATAGCTAAAGAATAGTTCTACCGGATAGTAGTTTCAGCTAAGTGACACAGTGGCGATTTTAGGAGTTATTGCACTATAAACCTTTCCGTAACTGCAAAATATAAATGAAGGGGTGGGGGCATTTGAACGACCAATGTACCTATCTCCGACGGGGCTGGGGTATTAAAAGTTATATCATTAGATAGCTAAAGAATAGTTCTACCAGATAGTTGTTTCAGCTAAGTGACACAGTGGCGATCTTTAAAGTAATTATACGATCAATTTAGTTTATTTTCTTCATGTATTTTATATACTAACGTAATACTAGGGAAATGTATTAATGAAGAGAAGGGCACTTCAACGCTGGATGTACCTATCTTTGACGGGGCTGCGGGTATTAAAAGTTATATCATCAGATAGCTAAAGAATAGTTCTATCGGATAGTTGTTTCAGCTAAGTGACACAGTGGCTATCTTTAGAGTAATTGTACGATCAATTTAGTTTATTTTCTTCATGTATTTTATATACTAACGTATATACTGGGGGAATGTATTAATGAAGAGAAGGGGCACTTCAACGCTCGATGTACCTATCTTTGACGGGGCTGCGGGTATTAAAAGTTATATCATCAGATAGCTAAAGAATAGTTCTATCGGATAGTTGTTTCAGCTAAGTGACACAGTGGCTATCTTTAGAGTAATTGTACGATAAATTTAGTTTATTTTCTTCATGTATTTTATATACTAACGTATATACTGGGGGAATGTATTAATGAAGAGAAGGGGCACTTCAACGCTCGATGTACCTATCTCCGACGGGGCTGAGGGTATTAAACGTTATATCATTAGATAGCTAAAGAATAGTTCTACCAGATAGTTGTTTCAGCTAAGTGACACAGTGGCGATCTTTAGAGTAATTGTACGATAAATTGTGTTTATTTTCTACATGTATTTACTACGGGAACGTATTAGTGACGGGAAGGGGCACTTCAACGCTCGATGTACCTATCTCCGACGGGGCTGGGGGTATTAAAAGTTATATCATTAGATAGCTAAAGAACAGTTCTATCGGATAGTAGTTTTAGCTAAGTGACACAGTGGCGATTGTAGGAGTTATTGCACTATAAACTTTTCCGTAACTGCGAAATATAATTGAAAGGGTGGGGGCATTTAAACGCCCAATTTAACCATCCCCGACGGGGATGGGAGCTTTAAAATTAATATCATTGTATAGGTAAAGAATATATATACAGGACAAAGGCATCAGCTAAGTGACACAGTGGCGATCTTTAGAGTAATTGTACGCTAAATTTAGTTTATTTTCTACATGTATTTTATGTAATGACGTATATACTAGGGCAATGTATTAATGAAGAGAAGGGGCACTTCAACGACCAATGTACCTATCTGCAACGGGGCTGGGGGTATTAAAAGTTATATCATTAGATAGCTAAAGAATAGTTCTACCAGATAGTTGTTTCAGCTAAGTGACACAGTGGTGATCATTAGAGTAATTGTACGCTAAATTTAGTTTATTTTCTACATGTATTTTATGTAATGACGTATATACTAGGGAATGTATTAATGAAGAGAAGGGGCACTTCAACGCTCGATGTACCTATCTCCGACGGGGCTGGGGGTATTAAAAGTTATATCATCAAATAGCTAAAGAATAGTTCCACCGGATAGTAGTTTCAGCTAAGTGACACAGTGGCGATTTTAGGAGTTATTGCACTATAAACCTTTCCGTAACTCCAAAATATAAATGAAGGGGTGGGGACATTTGAACGACCAATGTACCTATCTCCGACGGGGCTGGGGGTATTAAAAGTTATATCATTAGATAGCTAAAGAATAGTTCTACCAGATAGTTGTTTCAGCTAAGTGACACAGTGGCGATCTTTAAAGTAATTATACGATCAATTTAGTTTATTTTCTTCATGTATTTTAAATACTAACGTAATACTAGGGAAATGTATTAATGAAGAGAAGGGGCACTTCAACGCTCGATGTACCTATCTTTGACGGGGCTGCGGGTATTAAAAGTTATATCATCAGATAGCTAAAGAATAGTTCTATCGGATAGTTGTTTCAGCTAAGTGACACAGTGGCTATCTTTAGAGTAATTGTACGATCAATTTAGTTTATTTTCTTCATGTATTTTATATACTAACGTATATACTGGGGAATGTATTAATGAAGAGAAGGGCACTTCAACGCTCGATGTACCTATCTCCGACGGGGCTGAGGGTATTAAACGTTATATCATTAGATAGCTAAAGAATAGTTCTACCGGATAGTTGTTTCAGCTAAGTGACACAGTGGCGATTTTAGGAGTTATTGCACTATAAACCTTTCCGTAACTGCAAAATATAAATGAAGGGGTGGGGGCATTTGAACGACCAATGTACCTATCTCCGACGGGGCTGGGGTGTTAAAAGTTATATCATTAGATAGCTAAAGAATAGGTCTACCATATAGTTGTTTCAGCTAAGTGACACAGTGGCGGTCTGTAGAGTATTTGTACGATAAATTTAGTTTATTTTCTACATTTATTTTATGTAATGACGTATATACTAGGGGAATGTATTAATGAAGAGAAGGGGCACTTCAACGCTCGATGTACCTATATCCGACGGAGCTGGGGTATTAAAAGTTATATCATTAGATAGCTAAAGAATAGTTCTACCAGATAGTTGTTTCAGCTAAGTGACACAGTGGCGATCTTTAGAGTAATTGTACGATAAATTGTGTTTATTTTCTACATGTATTTACTACGGAACGTATTAGTGACGGGAAGGGGCACTTCAACGCTCGATGTACCTATCTCCGACGGGGCTGCGGGTATTAAAAGTTATATCATTAGATAGCTAAAGAACAGTTCTATTGGATAGTAGTTTCAGCTAAGTGACACAGTAGGGATTGTAGGAGTTATTACAATATAAACTTTTCCGTAACTGCGAAATATAATTGAAAGGGTGGGGGCATTTGAACGCCCAATTTAACCATCCCCGACGGGGATGGGAGCTTTAAAATTAATATCATTGTATAGGTAAAGAATATATATACAGGATAAAGGCATCAGCTAAGTGACACAGTGGCGATCTTTAGAGTAATTGTACGCTAAATTTAGTTTATTTTCTACATGTATTTTATGTAATGACGTATATACTAGGGGAATGTATTAATGAAGAGAAGGGCACTTCAACGACCAATGTACCTATCTGCAACGGGGCTGGGGGTATTAAAAGTTATATCATTAGATAGCTAAAGAATAGTTCTACCAGATAGTTGTTTCAGCTAAGTGACACAGTGGCGATCTTTAGAGTAATTGTACGATAAATTTAGTTTATTTTCCACATGTATTTTATGTAATGACGTATATACTAGGGAATGTATTAATGAAGAGAAGGGCACTTCAACGCTCGAATGTACCTATCTCCGACGGGGCTGGGGTATTAAACGTTATATCATCAGATAGCTAAAGAATAGTTCTACCGAATAGTAGTTTCAGCTAAGTGACACAGTGGCGATTTCAGGAGTTATTGCACTATAAACGTTTCCGTAACTCCAAAATATAAATGAAGGGGTGGGGGCATTTGAACGACCAATGTACCTATCTCCGACGGGGCTGGGGGTATTAAAACTTATATCATTAGATAGCTAAAGAATAGTTCTACCAGATAGTTGTTTCAGCTAAGTGACACAGTGGCGATCTTTAGAGTAATTGTACGATAAATTTAGTTTATTTTCTACATTTATTTTATATAATGACGTATATACTAGGGGAATGTATTAATGAAGAGAAGGGGCACTTCAACGCTCGATGTACCTATATCCGACGGAGCTGGGGTATTAAAAGTTATATCATTAGATAGCTAAAGAATAGTTCTACCAGATAGTTGTTTCAGCTAAGTGACACAGTGGCGATCTTTAGAGTAATTGTACGATAAATTGTGTTTATTTTCTACATGTATTTACTACGGGAACGTATTAGTGACGGGAAGGGCACTTCAACGCTCGATGTACCTATCTCCGACGGGGCTGGGGGTATTAAAAGTTATATCATTAGATAGCTAAAGAACAGTTCTATTGGATAGTAGTTTTAGCTAAGTGACACAGTAGGGATTGTAGGAGTTATTACAATATAAACTTTTCCGTAACTGCGAAATATAATTGAAAGGGTGGGGGCATTTAAACGCCCAATTTAACCATCCCCGACGGGGATGGGAGCTTTAAAATTAATATCATTGTATAGGTAAAGAATATATATACAGGACAAAGGCATCAGCTAAGTGACACAGTGGCGATCTTTAGAGTAATTGTACGCTAAATTTAGTTTATTTTCTACATGTATTTTATGTAATGACGTATATACTAGGGCAATGTATTAATGAAGAGAAGGGCACTTCAACGACCAATGTACCTATCTGCAACGGGGCTGGGGTATTAAAAGTTATATCATTAGATAGCTAAAGAATAGTTCTACCAGATAGTTGTTTCAGCTAAGTGACACAGTGGTGATCATTAGAGTAATTGTACGCTAAATTTAGTTTATTTTCTACATGTATTTTATGTAATGACGTATATACTAGGGGAATGTATTAATGAAGAGAAGGGGCACTTCAACGCTCGATGTACCTATCTCCGACGGGGCTGGGGGTATTAAAAGTTATATCATCAAATAGCTAAAGAATAGTTCCACCGGATAGTAGTTTCAGCTAAGTGACACAGTGGCGATTTTAGGAGTTATTGCACTATAAACCTTTCCGTAACTCCAAAATATAAATGAAGGGGTGGGGACATTTGAACGACCAATGTACCTATCTCCGACGGGGCTGGGGGTATTAAAAGTTATATCATTAGATAGCTAAAGAATAGTTCTACCAGATAGTTGTTTCAGCTAAGTGACACAGTGGCGATCTTTAAAGTAATTATACGATAAATTTAGTTTATTTTCTTCATGTATTTTATATACTAACGTAATACTAGGGAAATGTATTAATGAAGAGAAGGGGCACTTCAACGCTCGATGTACCTATCTTTGACGGGGCTGCGGGTATTAAAAGTTATATCATCAGATAGCTAAAGAATAGTTCTATCGGATAGTTGTTTCAGCTAAGTGACACAGTGGCTATCTTTAGAGTAATTGTACGATCAATTTAGTTTATTTTCTTCATGTATTTTATATACTAACGTATATACTGGGGGAATGTATTAATGAAGAGAAGGGCACTTCAACGCTCGATGTACCTATCTCCGACGGGGCTGAGGGTATTAAACGTTATATCATTAGATAGCTAAAGAATAGTTCTACCGGATAGTTGTTTCAGCTAAGTGACACAGTGGCGATTTTAGGAGTTATTGCACTATAAACCTTTCCGTAACTGCAAAATATAAATGAAGGGGTGGGGGCATTTGAACGACCAATGTACCTATCTCCGACGGGGCTGGGGGTGTTAAAAGTTATATCATTAGATAGCTAAAGAATAGGTCTACCATATAGTTGTTTCAGCTAAGTGACACACCGTGGCGGTCTGTAGAGTATTTGTACGATAAATTTAGTTTATTTTCTACATTTATTTTATGTAATGACGTATATACTAGGGGAATGTATTAATGAAGAGAAGGGGCACTTCAACGCTCGATGTACCTATATCCGACGGAGCTGGGGGTATTAAAAGTTATATCATTAGATAGCTAAAGAATAGTTCTACCAGATAGTTGTTTCAGCTAAGTGACACAGTGGCGATCTTTAGAGTAATTGTACGATAAATTGTGTTTATTTTCTACATGTATTTACTACGGGAACGTATTAGTGACGGGAAGGGGCACTTCAACGCTCGATGTACCTATCTCCGATGGGGCTGCGGGTATTAAAAGTTATATCATTAGATAGCTAAAGAACAGTTCTATTGGATAGTAGTTTCAGCTAAGTGACACAGTAGGGATTGTAGGAGTTATTACAATATAAACTTTTCCGTAACTGCGAAATATAATTGAAAGGGTGGGGGCATTTGAACGCCCAATTTAACCATCCCCGACGGGGATGGGAGCTTTAAAATTAATATCATTGTATAGGTAAAGAATATATATACAGGATAAAGGCATCAGCTAAGTGACACAGTGGCGATCTTTAGAGTAATTGTACGCTAAATTTAGTTTATTTTCTACATGTATTTTATGTAATGACGTATATACTAGGGGAATGTATTAATGAAGAGAAGGGGCACTTCAACGACCAATGTACCTATCTGCAACGGGGCTGGGGGTATTAAAAGTTATATCATTAGATAGCTAAAGAATAGTTCTACCAGATAGTTGTTTCAGCTAAGTGACACAGTGGCGATCTTTAGAGTAATTGTACGATAAATTTAGTTTATTTTCCACATGTATTTTATGTAATGACGTATATACTAGGGGAATGTATTAATGAAGAGAAGGGGCACTTCAACGACCAATGTACCTATCTCCGACGGGGCTGGGGGTATTAAAAGTTATATCATTAGATAGCTAAAGAATAGTTCTACCGAATAGTAGTTTCAGCTAAGTGACACAGTGGCGATTTCAGGAGTTATTGCACTATAAACGTTTCCGTAACTCCAAAATATAAATGAAGGGGTGGGGGCATTTGAACGACCAATGTACCTATCTCCGACGGGGCTGGGGGTATTAAAACTTATATCATTAGATAGCTAAAGAATAGTTCTACCAGATAGTTGTTTCAGCTAAGTGACACAGTGGCGATCTTTAGAGTAATTGTACGATAAATTTAGTTTATTTTCTACATTTATTTTATATAATGACGTATATACTAGGGAATGTATTAATGAAGAGAAGGGGCACTTCAACGCTCGATGTACCTATATCCGACGGAGCTGGGGTATTAAAAGTTATATCATTAGATAGCTAAAGAATAGTTCTACCAGATAGTTGTTTCAGCTAAGTGACACAGTGGCGATCTTTAGAGTAATTGTACGATAAATTGTGTTTATTTTCTACATGTATTTACTACGGGAACGTATTAGTGACGGGAAGGGCACTTCAACGCTCGATGTACCTATCTCCGACGGGGCTGCGGGTATTAAAAGTTATATCATTAGATAGCTAAAGAACAGTTCTATTGGATAGTAGTTTCAGCTAAGTGACACAGTAGGGATTGTAGGAGTTATTACAATATAAACTTTTCCGTAACTGCGAAATATAATTGAAAGGGTGGGGGCATTTGAACGCCCAATTTAACCATCCCCGACGGGGATGGGAGCTTTAAAATTAATATCATTGTATAGGTAAAGAATATATATACAGGATAAAGGCATCAGCTAAGTGACACAGTGGCGATCTTTAGAGTAATTGTACGCTAAATTTAGTTTATTTTCTACATGTATTTTATGTAATGACGTATATACTAGGGGAATGTATTAATGAAGAGAAGGGGCACTTCAACGACCAATGTACCTATCTGCAACGGGGCTGGGGGTATCAAAAGTTATATCATTAGATAGCTAAAGAATAGTTCTACCAGATAGTTGTTTCAGCTAAGTGACACAGTGGCGATCTTTAGAGTAATTGTACGATAAATTTAGTTTATTTTCCACATGTATTTTATGTAATGACGTATATACTAGGGGAATGTATTAATGAAGAGAAGGGGCACTTCAACGCTCGAGGTACCTATCTCCGACGGGGCTGGGGGTATTAAACGTTATATCATCAGATAGCTAAAGAATAGTTCTACCGAATAGTAGTTTCAGCTAAGTGACACAGTGGCGATTTCAGGAGTTATTGCACTATAAACGTTTCCGTAACTCCAAAATATAAATGAAGGGGTGGGGGCATTTGAACGACCAATGTACCTATCTCCGACGGGGCTGGGGGTATTAAAACTTATATCATTAGATAGCTAAAGAATAGTTCTACCAGATAGTTGTTTCAGCTAAGTGACACAGTGGCGATCTTTAGAGTAATTGTACGATAAATTTAGTTTATTTTCTTCATGTATTTTATATACTAACGTATATACTAGGGGAATGTATTAATGAAGAGAAGGGGCACTTCGACGACCAATGTACCTATCTCCGACGGGGCTGGGGGTATTAAAAGTTATATCATTAGATAGCTAAAGAATAGGTCTACCAGGTAGTTGTTTCAGCTAAGTGACACAGTGGCGATCTGTAGAGTAGTTGTACGATAAATTTAGTTTATTTTCTACATGTATTTTATGTAATGACGTATATACTAGGGGAATGTATTAATGAAGAGAAGGGGCACTTCAACGTTCGATGTACCTATATCCGACGGAGCTGGGGGTATTAAAAGTTATATCATTAGATAGCTAAAGAATAGTTCTACCAGATAGTTGTTTCAGCTAAGTGACACAGTGGCGATCTTTAGAGTAATTGTACGATAAATTGTGTTTATTTTCTACATGTATTTACTACGGGAACGTATTAGTGACGGGAAGGGGCACTTCAACGCTCGATGTACCTATCTCCGACGGGGCTGCGGGTATTAAAAGTTATATCATTAGATAGCTAAAGAACAGTTCTATTGGATAGTAGTTTCAGCTAAGTGACACAGTAGGGATTGTAGGAGTTATTACAATATAAACTTTTCCGTAACTGCGAAATATAATTGAAAGGGTGGGGGCATTTGAACGCCCAATTTAACCATCCCCGACGGGGATGGGAGCTTTAAAATTAATATCATTGTATAGGTAAAGAATATATATACAGGATAAAGGCATCAGCTAAGTGACACAGTGGCGATCTTTAGAGTAATTGTACGCTAAATTTAGTTTATTTTCTACATGTATTTTATGTAATGACGTATATACTAGGGGAATGTATTAATGAAGAGAAGGGGCACTTCAACGACCAATGTACCTATCTGCAACGGGGCTGGGGGTATCAAAAGTTATATCATTAGATAGCTAAAGAATAGTTCTACCAGATAGTTGTTTCAGCTAAGTGACACAGTGGCGATCTTTAGAGTAATTGTACGATAAATTTAGTTTATTTTCCACATGTATTTTATGTAATGACGTATATACTAGGGGAATGTATTAATGAAGAGAAGGGGCACTTCAACGCTCGAGGTACCTATCTCCGACGGGGCTGGGGGTATTAAACGTTATATCATCAGATAGCTAAAGAATAGTTCTACCGAATAGTAGTTTCAGCTAAGTGACACAGTGGCGATTTCAGGAGTTATTGCACTATAAACGTTTCCGTAACTCCAAAATATAAATGAAGGGGTGGGGGCATTTGAACGACCAATGTACCTATCTCCGACGGGGCTGGGGGTATTACAACTTATATCATTAGATAGCTAAAGAATAGTTCTACCAGATAGTTGTTTCTGCTAAGTGACACAGTGGCGATCTTTAGAGTAATTGTACGATAAATTTAGTTTATTTTCTTCATGTATTTTATATACTAACGTATATACTAGGGGAATGTATTAATGAAGAGAAGGGGCACTTCAACGACCAATGTACCTATCTCCGACGGGGCTGGGGGTATTAAAAGTTATATCATTAGATAGCTAAAGAATAGGTCTACCAGGTAGTTGTTTCAGCTAAGTGACACAGTGGCGATCTGTAGAGTAGTTGTACGATAAATTTAGTTTATTTTCTACATGTATTTTATGTAATGACGTATATACTAGGGGAATGTATTAATGAAGAGAAGGGGCACTTCAACGCTCGATGTACCTATATCCGACGGAGCTGGGGGTATTAAAAGTTATATCATTAGATAGCTAAAGAATAGTTCTACCGGATAGTTGTTTCAGCTAAGTGACACAGTGGCGATCTTTAGAGTAATTGTACGATAAATTGTGTTTATTTTCTACATGTATTTACTACGGGAACGTATTAGTGACGGGAAGGGGCACTTCAACGCTCGATGTACCTATCTCCGACGGGGCTGGGGTATTAAAAGTTATATCATTAGATAGCTAAAGAACAGTTCTATCGGATAGTTGTTTCAGCTAAGTGACACAGTGGCGATTGTAGGAGTTATTGCACCATAAACCTTTCCGTAACTGCAAAATATAAATGAAGGGGTGGGGGCATTTGAACGACAAATGTACCTATCTCCGACGGGGCTGGGGGTATTAAAAGTTATATCATTAGATAGCTAAAGAATAGTTCTACCAGATAGTTGTTTCAGCTAAGTGACACAGTGGCGACCTTTAGAGTAATTGTACGATAAATTTAGTTTATTTTCTACATGTATTTACTACGGGAACGTATTATTGACGGGAAGGGGCACTTCAACGCTCGATGTACCTATCTCCGACGGGGCTGGGGGTATTAAAAATTATATCACTAGATAGCTAAGGAATACTTCTACCGGGTAGCAGTTCCTGCTAAGTGACACAGTGGCGACTTTGTGAGTTATTGCACTATAAACTTTTCCGTAACTGCAAAATATCATTGAAGGGGTGGGGGCATTTGAACGCCCAACAACCATCCCCGACGGGGATGGAGCTTTAAAATTTTTATACCATTGTATAGGTAAAGAATATATATATAAATATATATATATATATATATAGGATGAAGGCATAAGCTAAGCGATCTTTAGAGTAATTGTACGATAAATCGAGTTTATTTACTACATGTATTTTATATAATAACGTATATACTAGGGGAATATATTAGCGAAAAGAAGGGGCACTCCAACGCTCGATGTTCCTATCTCCGACGGGCTGGGGTATTAAAAGTCATATCTTTAGACAGTTAAGGAATAGTCCTACCGGGTAGTGGTTCCTGCTAAGTGACACAGTATTCCAAATGTCTGTATGCCAGCCTGTAAATCCTATTAAAGACACCAATCGTGTCACCAAAAACAAACTTTTCGATAACAACATATGTTGCCAGCTCAGTTCTGCCTCCTGATATTTAGGCTATAATCTGAAATAAATAAAATGCCTTACTGGGAAAAAACCACACTAACCACATTTAACATCGGGCCAAAAAACGTAGTGACGGAAGCCTATACAAACCCGAATTCCAAGCGTTCAATGGAACAAATTTCGAATAAGTAATGGAAAGGTAGTTATTCGCATTGGTATGCGCGACTTTCAAACACCCGACACCACGGCCATATTATTCACATTCACAGCGGCAGCGAATAAGTAATAAGTAATAAGTAACAATCTTCACGCGGGTATTGACATAGGCCTACAGGTATAGCCTAGCCTACACTCGCAAAAGCGCAAAAGTACAGAAAACATGCAGATTGTACTGGCCTAACTTACTGAATTTAATCATGACGACTACGTTAAGACTGAGTTTCTTGAGCATGGCTGCAGTTGTTGATACAATAGACGAAGAAGTGAAAGCAGAGACCGAAGCTGCAGATGACGAAGCTACGAAAGACGACGAAGAAAGACAGACAGAAGTAGAAAAAAAGAAGAAGAAGCGCAAAAAGAAAAAGAAACAGGGCAAGTACTGTAACACTACATGACTACACAGAGGCTAACGTTGGTTAGCCTAACGCTTTAAGCTTTTAGTTTGGTTTCAAAGCCTGGCCTTTTTTTCTTTAGGATTATTAAAACCTTTAGTTGAGCCTTAGCTTCCTTATTGCCTCAATTTGCTCAATTAATATGCATAGGCCTAAGGTTAAGCCTAGCAAATTACTTTACAACTTTTTACAATAACTCTGTCTGACTGAATAGTAAGTTAATACACCAAGGAATGTATGCAATGAGGCTATGCAAGTTATTTATAGCCTAACGTTAGCCCTACTCTTTTGTTAATTGTGTAAGCTATCGGGGCCTATTGAGACAAGGTATTAATATCATTCAAAAATATGAATAAAATCAAAAAGATCTAACAAAATGTTCGCCAATATCTAACGTTAAAAAATGTGCACCAATAATCATCTACGCCTATTGATAGTGGAAATAATACACAAATATTTAACAAAAGGCTAACTTCTTATTAAAGAAAACTAAAATTCAATGAAAGATGTGCCCATGATCAAAATTACAACTATGCATCAAAATCATGAAAATAACTTTTCCTCAATCAAAATTTAGCATCAGAAAGAAACTATGCAATCTGTGTCTTCGGTGATTTCATTCTTTACATTAACTTAATTGTTAACATCACATTATCATGTTGTTTACCATTGCTACAGAACTGAATATACATGTATCTCAAAAACTTTTCCTTCAGATTTCCCAACTTTGAGTTTTGGGAATAATGTTATTGCACCAAAAATTTGTATGTATACAGGTAATGCTGCACCAGAAGATTCATCTGAAGCTGTGAATGGTGATGTTGACATCATCAGTGGCCAGCTGGAGAAGCAACACATTCAGAATGAGAAGGAAGGTAATGATAATAATGATAAGCACATGTTCTAAATTCCATTTTCCTCACAATACTGTCACCTATATTTTCATGCTAAATAAATTGTAGCAAAAAAAATAAATGCAAAATGTTATGCTGAAAATCAAATGGGTGCAAGATTTGCAATGGTATTGGATTTGTAAGCTAAATTTAGAAATGAGTATAAATCTTATTACCACTTTTAGTCTACATTATAGTCTTTATTATCAGTGACATGTATCTACTAATAGTATAAAAACTGAGACTTCTGTCTTCAAAATTGCAAGAAAATAGATTTTTCTATGTGGGCTGGATGGCAAGTTGTTAAAATTTGTTTTGAAATGGATGATTTATCTAGCGATGCTTTAGTAGGCCTTATACTTTATATGTAAACTCACCGGATAAAGTCACGGGAGTCCACCGGCAGAAGCTGCTGCTGGAGTCTTGAAAACTGGCGCAGGCAGCCACTTATTGGCTTATGTAGAGCCCCCTTCTTTTACATATGTGGTAAGCATTCCTGCTAAAATTCAAAACTCTATAGCTCTGTGTGGTGGCAAAATGGTAAGTTTCTGTCAGGAATGAAATTTTGTTTGTTTATGCAGAAGGTTCATTTTGTAACAGAATCATTTAAATAAGAGGTTAAACTCAATTGACTATCTTACAGGTACATCCTTTGTATTTTAGTATCACCTTAAAGAAAAGTACACTTAATATTCCTCAGATGTACTTTTCATGGTAATGACATTATAAAATGATAGCATAGCTCTCAGATCAGAAATCCAGGAATTGTTATGACCTTCAGAGTGGAGAACCTGGAGTGACACAAAATTTGCCCCAGCAGTAGAGATATTGTGTGGAGGCCTTATGTGCCACTTGACACGAAGCAGAAAAACTGCAGGCTGCAGATTTAATCAAAAGAACAATAATGGTTCTTGTGTGATTGGTTAAGTTTTATTAATGGTAGAGGATAAATAAATGTACATTTATCACTAAAGAAAACTATAGAAAAGGTACTACCTCTCTGATGCAATTCAAAGTTTTATTTCACACAAAAATGATTTTGAATTACTCATAAATAAAAGGAAAATGACAGAACTACGAGATTGACAGCCGAATGATTCAACATGCCTGTAGTACTGTACAGAAACACATATTGGTTAGTACATAGGCCCTATGCATGATGTACGCACACTACAGTGTATGTGAAAGTTTTGATGTTGTTTTGAATGCAGGCTGTCAATTGTCAACAATATTATTAGCTAGGATTCTCCTTACCTCCTGTATTGTGTTGATCGTGTATCTGTGAAGTGATCACAATCTGCAAGTGAAGTTATACTGTAAAGAAGTAGGCGTGTTCAAGATCTGAATAGTATATTATCGTTGACAATTGGTCAAAGTCCACTAAAACCTCATGAAACTTTGGATACGATAAACCAAAGTGTTTTCTAGTTAATTTTGGGATTGTTAACAAAATTTCATGAATCAACAATCATTATTATACAAGGATGGTATGACGTTTTTTTCTTTATATTTTTATGATAATAATAGTGCGATTTTTTAATGTTTTTGGTATTTAAAGTGCAAATTTCACTCACTTTATTTAGCGAGGCAGGTCCTACACAAGTGTATGTGTTAACAATTACTTGAAAGCTTCGCTAACGCACAGTGCCCTGTACATTACGCAGTGCCCTCTTCATACTCCGGCAAATTTACAAAATGCTCTGGCAAATTTACAAAATGAACCGGCAAATTTACAAAATGCTCCAGCAAATTTACAAAATACTGCGACAAATTTACAAAATACGCCAAAATTCAATGGCTTTTTGTAACCAAATAAGCCAGACAAAAAATTATAACGCAACCTCTGATCTCCACCATACTATATTTTTCAAATATCTTAGAATCTTGCTTAATTTCTTTTGTATTCCAGCTGAGGAGCAGGCTGCTGAGGGTGGGGAAGAAGACACAGCTGGGGGTGGAGTAGAGGCTACAAAGAAAAAGAAGAAGAAGAAAAAGAAGAAGGGTGGATCCAAACAGCAAACCAACCCTCCTACTATTCCAATATCCGAATTGTTCCCCGATGGGAAATTTCCAAAAGGGCAGGAAGTTGAACATGCACCTGACTGTAATGGGTAAGGGCTCCTATTAAAAGGTGTTTATTATACACCTGACTGTAATGGGTAAGGGCTCCTATAAAAAGGTGTTTATTATGCACCTGACTGTTATAGGTAAGGGCTCCTATGAAAAGGTGTTTATTATGCACCTCACTGTAATAGGTAAGGGCTCCTATAAAAAGGTCTTCATTATGCACCTGACTGTAATGGGTAAGGGCTCCTAAAAAAAGGTGTTTATTATGCACCTGACTGTAATGGGTAAGGGCTCCTAAAAAAAGGTGTTTATTATGCACCTGACTGTAATGGGTAAGGGCTCCTATAAAAAGGTGTTTATTATGCACCTCACTGTAATGTGTAAGGGCTCCTATAAAAGGTGTTTATTATGCACCTGACTAAAAAGGGCTCCTCTAAAAAGGTGTTTATTATGCACCTGACTGTAATGGGTAAGGGCTCCTGTAAAAAGGTGTTTATCATGCACCTGACTGTAATGGGTAAGGGCTCCTGTAAAAAGGTGTTTATCATGCACCTGACTGTAATGGGTAAGGGCTCCTATAAAAGGTGTTTATCATGCACCTGACTGTAATGGGTAAGGGCTCCTGTAAAAAGGTGTTTATCATGCACCTGACTGTAATGGGTAAGGGCTCCTATAAAAAGGTGTTTATCATGCACCTGACTGTAATGGGTAAGGGCTCCTGTAAAAAGGTGTTTATCATGCACCTGACTGTAATGGGTAAGGGCTCCTATAAAAAGGTGTTTATCATGCACCTGACTGTAATGGGTAAGGGCTCCTATAAAAAGGTGTTTATTTGCTGTAACCCTTCTGACCTAACAGTTTTTACCATTTTTAAAGATTTGTTTTATTTGGTCTTAAGTGCCAATGCTTAGTGTGTATTACAGAAAAGCTTTTATTTTAGTTAAGAAACAGATGGCCTTGCTACTGATCCTGCTTTTTTGAGCAAATTATTTTTGCATCAAATGAGCAAAAGTATGGTGATGGTCTTTCAGTAAGTTGAACTTTTTCTTGATAGTTTTCTTTTCAGTTTAATGCATTTAGTGAAGATTATTTTAACTTTGATTTGTTGATGATAGAGGACAGATGATTGCAATTATGTAAAATATTCAGAGGTAGAAGCAAATATAAATTGTTCATGGTTTTCTCTAAAACTACTGGTATAGAAAGTCTGAATAACAGAAAATGCTTTAGTGACTTGTAATCCTTAAATTTATGGAATTGATTTAATCTCTCCAGAAAAATCATCCTTTTAGTCACTGAATTTGGAAAAATAGGAAAGAATTGATATTTACAAAGGTGATCATTATCATTTTCATTAAGGTAATTGCTATTTACAAAGTGTGTGGTATTATTTCTTGTTGCTCAGCACAATAATAAATGTGTGACTTCAATGTTATGTTCCCACCTCTAGAATTGACTCCTATAAGTTTTGTTTATGCTAATGCACCCCTAAGTAGACCTACTGTATATCTTCTTTTTCAAAGGAATATATTTTTTTTTTTAAGTTTAAAGTTTGATATAGTTTACCCTTTGTGGCTCATTATGACCTTTCCTGGTATCATGCCAACAAATATCATCAATCTAATTCACCTAATACGCAATTTAACAAATATTTTGAAAATGTTACAACTGTTGTAATTGTGACAATAACATTTTAGATGAACCCTTAAACAAGTTGAGGTTTAGCGGTTAAGGAGTAATGTTGGTATGGGAAAGGTACCGACCGGTTTCAACTCCCGATGCAGGCACTGTATTGTATTCGAGAGCAAGACACTTTACTCTACTTGCTCCAGTCCACTTAGCTGTAAAATGAGTACCAGTATGCTGGAGAGTTAATCTGCAATGGACGGGCCTTCATGACTTGAGTGGATTTTATTCATATTGATAAAATCTTGATGTCCTCTTTGGTATTTCATTTTCAGGAGGACAGCTGCTTGGAGAACAACGAGCGAGGAGAAGAGGGCTCTAGAAGCTGCCAGCGAAGATATTTACAATGATGTGCGACAGGCCGCAGAGGCACATAGACAGGTCAGGAAGCACGTCCAGGAATTCATCAAGCCAGGCATGCTCATGACTGAAATCTGGTATGTACACAATGTCTGGCTCTTTGTTATGTATAGTATATAGACTTGATCATTCAAGAAACAGTGTTTAAAAAATTAAAAAGAGACTGAAATTTTAGCTGAAATTAGGGAAGCATGTAGCTTCGTTGGTCAAACGTACCTGTGATGTTGGAAGTCCCAGGAATTAGTCCAACAGCAATTTTCCACAGATATGGAGAACGATACACTGACATCCAGCGCAGAGGTTTGTTTTTTGCATTAGATCCTTCTTCCCCAACTGACATTTGGGTAATGGTTGGAGAAAGCCGTCGGCCCCAATGGTAGGAGATTCAGCCCTGCGTGGTTCCCTGATCACTTATGGAAAAGAGCAGGGTGTTAACCCTGTGTTCATTCACTTTCCGTCCTGGAAAATTCCTTGGGTCTTCACTGACACAAGTCAAAGGTGACTTCTCTAGCATGTGTCTAAAAGTGTAAAACAAACAAATTGTAGCTGCAAGTTGAATAATATTAGCATTTTCAATATCAAATGTAAAAGAAAATAGCAGGAAAGTGACCTTCTCCCACCCCTCTGTTCCATGTGAAGTATTGTCCCTCTTATTTTGCAAGTGTGATATCTACTCATTCTATTACTCATTCTACTATTATTCCTTTTTCAGCGAAAAACTAGAAACTGCTTCAAGAAAGCTAATCAATGAGAACGGGTTGCAGGCAGGGCTTGCCTTCCCAACAGGCTGTTCACTCAATCACTGTGCTGCTCACTATACCCCCAATACAGGGGATACAACAGTTCTTCAGTATGATGATGTCTGTAAGATCGACTTTGGAACCCATGTAAATGGTACGTAACAGACCATCGCTAACAAAGTTAGACGAAGGTTATGTTTTTGTCTCGGTGTTTTTGGTTTAGTAGTGGAGGGATTTTGATGAAATGTGGTGCATGGTTTTGGTTGTGCTTATAGAAGAAGTGATAACAATTAAGTTTAAGTTTATTACACTTATATGGCGCATTATCTAAATAACTTATTCTAATGCACCTTTCAAAATATGCATATAAAGAAAATAAATACAATTGTGTAAATAAGATAAGCATGGAATGTAAAGAAAACAAACAACAAGAAAATTATGAAGAGGACTTGAAAGCACAAATAAACAAGTAAGTCTTAAGCAAGGTATGTAATTGTTTAAGGGATTGAGCAGATTTGATTAAAAGAGGTAAGTCCTTCCAAAGTTTTGGGCCAAATATTTGCGAAGAGCGATCACTATATGTAAGTTTACCTTTTGGAACATAAAGGATGAGGTGGTTTTGAGAGCGAAGGCGGTAACTAGTTTGTTTATAATGAAACATTTTGGTCAGATATAACGGGGCCATGTTATGAAGGGATTTAAAAATGAGTAATAAAATTTTAAGTTTAATTCTATATGAGACAGGTAGCCAATGAAGATTTTGCAGTAGATAAAGTGATGGAGTAAAACGGTTGCTTCTTGTAACGAGCCTTGCAGCATAATTCTGAACACGCTGCAACTTTTTCACTGTAACACCGGGCACCCCTGTAAAGAGGATATTGCAATAATCTATGCAGCTATGCACAAGTACATTTACAAGTGATATTGCAGAGCTTTTGTCCAGAAACTTCATGCTCCTTCTAATGTTAAATAAATGGTAAAATGCTGTTTTGCATTTGTGATTGACATGGTCAGCCATTGTCATACCTTGATCTAACCAAGCGCCCAAATATTTGACAGTGGAAGATAGTTTTACACTGTTGTTACCAATAGCAATACTGCCAATATTTAATTTTTTTAGTTGGTAATTGGATCCAAAAATAATGACTTCACTTTTTGAATCATTCATTTTTAATTTGTTGTAAATCCAATCTTTCACTATTTTCAAACAACCTTTAATTTCAGCTATAACTAAGATCACATTTGATGGATCATTAGCATTGAACGACATGTATAAGCTGTGGTCATCAGCATAACCATGAATACTGGGAGAAACGGCTATCAAAGCATCAAAAATAGAAGATGCATACCATGTGAATAAGAGGGGTCCACAACAAGAGCCCTGAGGCACACCAAATTCTACATCAAATGCTCTTGATTCAGCATTGCTGATAAGGATTTTTTGTTTTCTTTGAACTAAATAGGATTCAAACCAACCTAAGACGGTTCCATAAATGCCAAAACGCTTATTCAAGGTGTTGAGAAGCATACCATGATCAATTGTGTCGAATGCCGCACTTAGATCAAGGAGTACTAGAATGACACATTTTTGTTTGTCTAGTTGCAGCAGTATGTCTGACTGAATTTTAGCTAAAGCAGTTTCTGTGCTATGGAATGGGCAATACCCTGATTGACAGGAAGGTAATAAGTCATGCTGCTGACTATGCTTAATCATTTGTTCAACAACAGCACGCTCAACTATTTTAGACAAGAAACTAAGATTGCTTACTGGTTGATAGTTATTATATGTTACATCAAGCCCTTGTTTTTTTAGTAATGGCTTTACTACTGCTTCTTTCCATTGCTTGGGGAATTTCCCTTGTTGCAAAGAAAGATTAACCAGTTTAGTAAGAGTTGTAGTTGGAAGGAAAACATTGATATTCTCCTTTAATAACCAAGTGGGTTGTGGGTCAAGGATGCACTGAGTAGATTTTGCTTTTAGTATCAGATTTTGTACATCCTTTTCTGTTAAGAGCTGAAATGAAGTCCATATGGGAACATTTCTCCAGAATTCAAAGGGTATGATCACAACCTCTCTATCCAGCTCATGTCTAATCTTGGCAATTTTTGCAACAAAGAACTCGCCAAATTTTGAGACACGATGAGAAGCATCATTGTGAGGAGGTAGTGGGGTGATGGGCTTTCGATCAAGCAGAGTATCCATGATTCTAAAAAGTTTCTTTTGATCACCATTTGTTTCAGCAATAGCATTAGAGTAGAATTGATGTCTGGCATTATTCAACTCAGTTGTGTAGATGTCACGCTTTTCTTTGTAAGTAATCCAGCTAACATTAGATTTTGAATAGCGCCAAATCTTTTCCGCTTTGCCTTTTTCTCTTTTTAGATCCTTGATCTGATCATTGTACCAGGGTATTTTTGGACAAGTTACCAATGTTTTTACATGTTCAGGTGCATGATTGTCGATTACCTGTCTTATACATGAGTCATACATGCAGGCCGCCTCTTCAACATCCTCAATTTCAGATATTGAAGCAAAGCTTTTAGACAAATCCAATTAAAATTGAAATGTTGGAGGGGATATGGTTTTGAATTTTCTGTAAACAATTGTATTTTCATGAAGGTTTGGTTTAGGGAATCTTAGGAAAGTTGAAATGAAACAATGATCTGATATGTAAAAATCTGAAGTAAGGAATGATAACTGAAGTTCAATATTTGAGCGTGTTATAAATAAGTCTAAAGTGTAACCACTGATATGAGTAGGAGTGACAACATGTTGTTCAAGGCACATACTTTGGAGTAGGGTACAAAATTTCACTTGATCATGATTCAGTTTGTCTTCAAAATGAATGTTAAAATCCCCTTTAATTAAAACAGGCTCATTTGTATCAAGGAACTGTTCAAGTACATCACTAAACTCATCAAAAAATACATTACAAGAAACTGGGTGATTTGTTGAATAAGGTGGGCGGAAACAATTAGTTGTTTAAATCTATGATTGTCTGAGTTTATATCCCATATTGAAATTCAAAAGAGTTACATTCTCCTGATGAAGTTAATCTCACAGTAAGAGATTTCATGAAGGTAAGAGCTGTTCCTCTGCCTCTTCTAATGGATTTCCGAGGAACATCAATAAAATTGTATCCTGTAGATTTTAGTTCAGCTATTTTAGCATCATCAACTGTTATCCAACTTTCACTAACAGCACAAATATCAATATTGTTATCAATTATATAATCTATAACAGATGATATTGGGGTATATTGGGACAGGGTAAGGGCAGAAGTTGAGGTGTGGTCAAGATTTAGGGTGATGTTTGTTGAGATTAACAGTAGTTGAACCTTTCATTAAATGTCCTCAAAAATAATTTCATGCCCTGAAAGGAAATCCAAACAATCAATTTTTCTGTACTAAAAAAGAAAGCAAATCAGTTGGTTTCTGGCAGGAAAAGAAAATGATGATTTGGAAAATGCAAAAGGCAAGATATGTTTTAGGCAAGATAAGGAGTTTTTTTGGGGTGGGTAGGGGGGCAGGGGTTTATCTAGCGAGCCATGCAGCCGTCTTTTACACAGCCATTTTCTCGAAATCACACCAGAAAATGCACACACTACTTGTAGAACTAATATGAAAGCTGTGCTGTACGTTTCTCCCTTCTGCTCTTTTGCTTGGCTGAAAACAGATTTTCATTGGGAAAGAAATTTCAAGATACAATTTACCATTTTCACTTGAGCAAATAATGATTATTTTCTAAACAATTCTGTCATTCATGGTGTAATATTTATTTATATATCACAACCGTGATCCTTTCAAAACACGCATTTCAGATGCAAATAAAAAGTAGTACCGGCTGAAGCACGTGTGAGCTGTACCATTAATTAATCAGGTTGCAAGGAACTAAAACAATCATTGACATTGTTTTCATTGACAATCGACAGTAGTATAATAAACAAATATTACGTACTGGTGTTCCGATAAACATATTACTTCCATACTAAATTGTTTTTGGCAGAAAAAGTCAAGTTCAATTGTAAATGGAAGTTGAAATTATACGTTCAACCCTGTGTTTTCAGTGTATTATTCCAATATGGAAAATTTTCTTGATCACGCATGTAACCTTCCGTGTGATTCAAAGTTGGGATGGGCATGTGGAATATCTAATTACATGTTCCTGGGAACTGCAGTTTGCTGTAATGGTGCCATAAATGACCTCATTTCTCAAATACACATGAGTGTACAATAAATTAATAATGAATGATATAAATAGATACATTAAAATAAATATTTTCTCTTCAATAATGTCACAACCTATTGAGGGGAGGGGGAGTATATATTCTCAGAAATCCACAGTTCCAGGATATTTGCAGTAAAAATTAATTAATAGTGACATCTGAATAAAGTAAATATGCTTGTAACAAAAGCTATAAGCCTTTTTGTATAAAATAATATGTGTGACTCTATGGGTGATGTTAACCGATCTGGAACGATTGTTGAGGTTACGTAGGGGTGACGTGCAATTTGATGATACCATCTAAAAAAAAAAAAAAAATTCAAATTATTCCTAACTGTCAAGAAGTCAGCAATAAAATGCTGGGGTTATGCACCCCGATCCCCCACCCCACAATGCATGAAAAGACAAAAGTAATTATAAAAAACAATAATGCAATGGCTTGAACTACAACGCGATGCTGGAAGAGTAACCGCCGGGCGTGTGATTTTGATGGGGTGGGGGAACTACCAAGTTCGTACTAACAACTTCACCCACTCTCGACCAAAAGGTATTACACCATCTTTTGGCAAAATTTGAAAATCTTATAATTGAGGGAGGTAGGGGAATATATTTTGTTGATTGAGGGCTCAAGTAACATTCATGAAAAATATTGGGGGGTATTGTTGAGCCCATTGTTGGCCCTGCTTTGGTATAAATTCTTTATATAAAAAAACATGTCAATCCTCACACGAGTCAAGAATCTAGGCACTACACAACGCTACAACTAGCTTAAATTTCCATGGTAACCACTAATTTTTTGTGATCTGTACTGTACTGTGCCCTAGATATTTCTCAACCATCTGGAAATTATTATCCCTTGTTGCGCAATTTTCCGCTGCCTCATAAAAAGTTGCCCACGTGGAAGAAAATAAGATTATTACGACGTAATACAAATATACTGCATGGTTATACAATTGTCTTTTTGGGTTCAGCACCTGAATTAAACGATTGTATTAAGAATCAATTTCATCAAAAGTCAAAAGCAAAACATAGTCAGTAATTACTTTCTTCTTTTTGCAGAAACTTTCAAAATATATTTAGAGGAAAGGGGGTTCATTGTACGGGAATATTATATATTAGAGGGACTTATTTACATCAACGCCCAACATTGTGATCAGTTGCCCAGGTCCTGTACTTTAATGTACCAGAAAAGTTTGTCTGATGGGTATGTTACCATAAAAGGGGAATAGGTTGGAACGAGCAGTCTGATCATGCGTGTTTACAGGCCAGGCAGATGGAAAATTCCACCACGCCCAAATTTATATTACACACATAATGTTGATTTTAAGTGGGAGAACAAGCTAGCTATGAGCCCTGTCTAGTTGGCATTAGACATCTGCTATTATAAAGCAGGGAGCGGAGCTGTGAAATATACAGAGACAGATAGGCTTTATTTAGCATTGCGTGTATAGTTAGTTACACTGACAGAGCAGGGAAACAGCAAGTCTGTATACACCAAGAATTCTTATTATTTTTAACCCTACTTCAAAGTGATAATATGTTACATTACAGAATCAAATTTAACATCAGGATTTGGAAGGAATTGCATGGGTTAAACCTCAATTAAAAATGATTTTTTTTTTTTTTTTTTTTTTTTTTTCAGCTAATGCTTGATTGCATTATGCTGGGTGCGCTGGTAATGGTAAAGAAAAATATGCGAAGCAAACGTTTTTTCCTCTTCTTTTATTTTTCAAATGAAACAAAGAACACTTCATGCAATATTTTTCTATCCTTTTGTCTATCATAAGCTCATATAACCTGTGCAAAGAAGATATTAATTGCTTTGTATAAAGAAAGGAAATGAACTTCAAAGTTGTATACACAACCAATGCATTTTTAGGGGCTTATGACACTGGTTTCTTTAAATCTGTTGAGATAGACAGAACTGACATAAGATTTTAATCCCAAGGGGGGCACTTCCATATGTAAGGTATATGTGCCTCCGAGCAGGTGCCTTTTTTTGCACCATTTTCACCATTTTCGTGCAGGTGTTTTTTTTTACTGTTAAAAAGAATATCAAAAAATTACCAAAAAAGTGTTTTGTTTTTATAGTTGAAATAATGTGTCTAATTTTGCATTCCAAAATTTGCTAATGATGTTTTAAATACTTGAATTTCATTCGGCGCAGTTTGAAATGAATTTAGCATATATAATAACACTGGCTCGGGAAATACCTCCGATGGAAAGAAAACTCTGCTTTCAACAGTTCAATGCTTTGAGCTTTAAATTATAGTTTGACACATGCGCTATTTGGGATCTGTCCCACAGTATAGCCAAATTGGAGTATAACACTTGTAGTTAATAGCGCGTTTGGGCTATAAACTTGGGATTAAAGATTATTATTTAAGGCCTACCCTGAATATCCTATCATGCATATACTGCAATTGAGGCTATAAAATCACGAAATTGTAAACAACCAAAATCCACATTGAGTCCACTGCTACATTACATGCATGAGTTTGCCTGCTGTAATATTAATCACAATAACTTGCCTATTTGCCAGAAGTTATTTGTTTGCGTATATTTGATGCATAAAATTGTGAGTTTATTCTTGATTTTTTTAGGATTAATTCAGTGGTTCAAACCATGGAGTTAAAAAGATTTTAAATATATCCATCTTATATGAAAAAGGACTTCAAAAGAAACAAAATGGTGACAAAGCGTTCAAAAATCTTAATCCGCTAAGAAGATATTTAAGTTTAAAGCTGTCTTATCTGTATAGAAATGACTGGTATAGTTGACCTATGCATCCTCACATTAACAATTGTTAATGTATTTCTATTTATTTTTTCACTTTTTAAATTATCTTTCTAACTTTTTTTGGGCAGTATATTATTAATACCCTTTCTGTAGATTCAGTTTTATTACTTTTTGATATATTCCATGGTTTGTAAGCCACAAAATAGCAGACCAAATGATAGAATATACAAAGAATTTGAGAAATCTGATGCTATGACATCACACCTAGTCTGATTTCAGTCGTTTCTACACAAATGAAACCACATTTTAAACTTAGCTATCTCCGTAACTAAAAAAGATTTTTGTCACTATTTTGTTTCTTTTGAAGTCCTCTTTCATATGAGATATACTTGCTTCATCCTGAAATTATCTTTTGAAATCTTTTTAGTTATACTGTATTTTGTTATAATGATTGCCACTGGAAGTGTATTTGTGGGATGCTATTATTGATTAATTGTGCCTCATTAATTGCGATAATTAATCATTTGCTCAGAATGGCTAATATATTAGCCAGTTAGCAGTATGAGTAATATATCATAGTTAAAATCATGTTGTGTTGTTAAGGATGCAAAATCCATCTTGATTTTATACAGCAGTATTTTGCTGTTAGTTTGTCTGTTTATGATTTCAATTTCACTCAAAAGCAAACATTACTAATAGAATTTCCTTCATATTGCAGTTGAGGCTGAAGTTTTTTGGGCTTACTTGAAAAACAGTTTTCACATTTTTAAACGATATTTAAGCCTCAATATGCAGTGGGGCAACTTAAGTCCTGGCATGCCTGGGGGCCTGTGGGGATTTTGGCCTCTGCAGCGATGTCGGAACCAATAATAATAACATAATGTACCCACCCCCAAAACATATATTGAGCTACCACATCATTGATATTCTAGCATCACAACCAATGGCGCTGCCAGGGGTTTGATATTGGGGGGCACAAACATTTTCAGCATGTGGTCAATGGGCCTGCCTTAGGGACCTTAGATGGATCATTGATGATTACAAACGATAAAATATACCAGTATATAATTTTTACAATGATACAGACTAATATTGGGGCACACATGTTTTTCGGCAATCCATTATTGAATGCCCTGGTTCTTGAACATTATTCTGAAATCTGAACTATCATTCCTCCATACATATAGGTATCAATGCTATAATTTCATCAAATAAAGTACCCACCAATAAAAACAGGCAGTTAACAAAAACAATCTGTATCAAAATTATTTCTTTTATACTGCGGATATGTTTTTGCAGTTGTCATACTGTGGGCTGCACACCCCCTACCACATTTAGTATAACGTTCCCCTCTCCCCCTTCCTGCAGGCTTTAGTCCCTTTAAACATCATTGTAAGTCTTTTGTGTGCGTGAAGCCACAGCGAAGCAAACCTTCGCCGCGATTCTTTTGTTGCCGAGGAAGGCTTTTGTTAGCAGGATGTTAAGTACACAATAGAGATTCCTGCATTCGTTTTCGGATCTCTTCAGATCTATACTGTTGAGACTGTTGATGTCACACATATATGCATGACTTGAAGTGCTATGAAAAATATTTCTGCCAATTTTGGCAAGTTAATCTGATTTCAGCCCCAAAAGAAAAACTTTTTTCAGGATACTGACTAAAATCACTTACATACATCCAAATTAATAGGTGTGCTTAGAGGCAATTTGTTATCCCTTAAATTGCTAAAACCCAGGAGCTTCCAGGGGCTTCGCTACCTCGACCCCCACCGGAGCCTTTCCCCTGGACCCCACCATGGGCCCTAAGGCGGTCCCCTCAACCCCACGCCCAAGTGGCGAGCTCTAGCACTCGCATTGTGGCCAAAGACCACAAATCAGTACAAACCCAAAAATTTCTAATTGCACACCCACCTTACCCTTTTCTATATAAAATCATGGGGGGAAGAAAGGGAGGGGGAGGGATTCTTGGTAGATTGTTTTAGGATGGGGAATTCATTGAGATATAAATTCTTACAAATATTAAGGAATGTGGAATTGCCCAGGGTGGCAGAGGTATGTTCTTGTTGTTGTCATTTCTTTAGACAGGGTGGCCCATTCAACACATTGTTGATCTTCCATGAGGCCCTGTCTAGTATAAACTTTAAAACAACATAATTATCACAAGAAGTTTTCTTTGATTTGAGATAACAACTACTTCTGTTACAAGTTTTAAATTGGATGGCTGTTTCATTTATGCAGGTCGTATTATTGACTGTGCCTGGACTGTTGCATTTAACCCAAGATATGATCAACTTTTAGCAGCTGTCAAAGATGCAACAAATACAGGAATAAAGGTAAGGACATTTCAAGGTGCATGAATACCTGAATTAAACTGATTCTTTTTAATCAATGAAAAGCATGAAATTTCATGCAAAGTCTCATCAGACATTGCAAGAGTGGTCAAATGTTCAAAATATTGGGAGGGCTAATGAGGTATTTTTATTATGAAAATTATTATTATTATTATTATTATTATTATTATTATTATTATTATTATTATTATTATTATTATTATTATTATTATTATTATTATTATTATTATTTTATTTGTGTGTGTGTGTATGGGGGAGGGGCAATGAAGTCAGGTAAAATGTGATAAAAAATGTTGAGGGGGCTAATGAGGTATTTTTATAATTATTATGATTATTATCATTATTATGATTATTATTATTATTATGTTATTATCAAGGGATGATTAAGGAGGTATTTGTGGGGGAAGGAGGTGGGGGAAGGGAGGTGGGGGAAGGTAGGTGGGGGAAGGGAGGTGGGGGAAGGGAGGTGGGGGAAAAGGAGGTGGGGAGGGGCAGTGAAGTCAGGTTGAATGTGATAAAAAATATTGAGGGGGGCTAATGAGGTTCAGTAACATGATGATGCATGTTCACCTAAAATTATTGGAGGGACAACGAGATCTGGTAGCGTGATAACACATGTTCACCTAAAATAAGATTTACCTAAAAACATCAACCCCTGGCCTTGCCGCCCCTGATCCAAAGGACTAATGTAAGTTCTCCCAGATACTCCAAATCTTATATTTGATGCTATTGTTGAGAAGTCGGTGTGTCTTTCTGAGGAGGGTCATTTCATGGTAATTTTGGGAAATGCCCAACCCTCTGGTACAAGTTACTGTCTGTTAATGTTGTCTTTAATCCAAAATCATCACAGAAATCTGGGAAAAAAGTTGTGGACAGCAAATCAGCCTATCTTGAATATTTTTTCATTCTAAAACAACAGAAAGTAAAATTTTCTGGAGGAATGAATTATTTAAACATAAATATCATCCTTAAATTTTACTTTTTATTTTTTATAAGGACTCGACTCTAAGTCAGTAAAGGTAGAATTAAGTCTTTAATTGAAATATTCTATCAAATAATTGATACTTATTTACCTTCTGATAAAATGTAAAAATAAAGGATAATACTGAAGTTTCACTTATTTTTTTATTTTTTCTCCATAATCAGAAAATCTTACTTTCAGTAGATATTCATAATGAAAAAAAAATAGAATATGAAAAAAGAAAAAATATTCAAGATAGGCTTATTTGCGATCAGCAACTTTTTCCACTTTTCCATGATTCTGGTAGCAGCCTCCAAATGACCTACCAACCAATCATTGTTAGATTTTAACTTTTGTAGTTAAGTTGAAATTCTATACTAGAGCCAAGAAGGCCCATCAGGGCCGTGCTTATCCCCGACTACCTGGACAGGACACCAGTCCATCGCAGGTCAACTCCCCAGCAGTGCGTACTCATTTTACAGCTGAGTGAACTGGGGCAAGCACAGTGAAGTGTATTGCAGGGCTCGTGATGGTACTTGAACTCTGTACCTTTCGCATATGAGCATGACTTCTTAAGCACTGAGCCACTGCACCTTGTATTTGTTGCTAAGTGTCCATTTTTTTTCGGTAATTTTTTTTTCGCCTGCATGTTTCTGTTTTGTCTGTTTTGTCATCAACCTATCTCCAGAACTTATGTTTAAATGTTGATGAAATTTTTGTGGTTTGTGTGGTTTTTTGTTATCAATCAAAAAAGAAGTGATTTGGGACATATTGGAACATGGAATGGCAGAAATTGAAGGGTGAGATTTGTCAAGATTTAGTTAAAACTTTCCAATAGATTATGCTGACCAATGAATTCATGTCCTGAAAGAAAGTACAAACAATCAATTTTCTAGATTCTAAGAATATCAAATGAAGTGGTTTCTGGTATCAAACAAAATAAAAATAATTGGCTTCTTGCGTGAAAGGAAAATGATATCATTGTGAATCTTGCATGAAAGGAACTCAAAACAATGGATGCTTGGCCTGAATAAAACTGAAAACAATGATATGACCTTAAAAGAAATCAGTCAGAAGGTAGATAATCCTAAAGTGTTTAGAATGCAAAAGGGCAATACATAAAGTTAAAAAGAGGTTCTTTGGGTAACACTTGGTGGTTCTAGGATTTCTGAGGTAGATTATATTGGGGATGGGGAATGAAATGGGGACAGAGGTATTCACTTTACAGAGTGCTGAAATTCTAGTTGACACTTTGTTACAGTATGTGGTGTATCAGCCATTTTGGTAGGATTTCCATGTGGGTACTCTCCTGCAATTTTTATTTCATGGTCAGCCTTAATGGGATCCTTGATAGTTTGACCAGAGACTTTTGTTGTGTGGTTGGTCATATCATACATGATCATAATTTGTTCAAATCTGATATATTGTATTGTCTTCATTTTGCATATTTAAAGACAAACACTTGTCAACACTCCAGCCTTGGACTGGCCATTGTGCCAATGCCAATGGCACAGCGGCTCCAAGTGTTCAAGGGCCCCGAACCTCCCTCTACTTTAGCATCCCTGGGCTCTCTCCCACTTTTTGCCTTTTGCTGGCACCAAAATTAAGGCCCCCTAAAGCACCCCAGTCCAAAACTGCAACATGCACAAGAAGTGTTTAACTTCTTATCATCCTCCTTTGTTCTTTTTTGATATTATTCTCTTGTTTTGTAGGAAGCAGGCATTGACGTCAGGCTTTGTGATATCGGAGAGAGGATACAGGAAGTCATGGAGTCATACGAGGTAGAACTGGATGGCAAGACATACAAAGTGAAGCCCATCAGAAATTTAAATGGTCATTCGATTGGTCAGTACAGAATACACGCAGGAAAAACGGTACCCATCGTCAAAGGAGGAGATTCAACCAAGATGGAGGTAAGGATGCTTTCAGTTTAGAATAGTATAAATTAATTATGCCTGAAGATTACTTCTTAATTCTCATCCGATGCTGTCTCTTGTTACCTGTGTAGGTTTCTGGGTAATGAAGGAGCGCAGTCAAAATAATCTCATTAGGTACCCCAATTTCTCCACCCTCTTTGATAGGACTAAAACCCTATCCTCTCCCTTCAGCTTACGCATTAAATCAAACCTCTTCCATCTCGGCATCAACCCCACCACTCTCGGCACCTTCTCCTGGCCCACTTTTCCTCCTTGGGCCACCCCCCTCCCTTCTGTCCACCTGGGCCTCTCCACTCATCACAAAGCTTAAACCCATCCTAACCTCTTAATCAATCTTCACAACCAAGTCAAAGACCAACTCTCAAATTACACCTCCATCTATACTGATGGGTCCAAGGAGGGCAACAAGACAGCTGCTGCTGCCGTCATCCAAGACATCACCCTCAGTAGCAGACTTCCTGACTACTCATCCATCTTTTCAGCCGAGGCTAAGGCCATTCTCCTTGCCCTCAACTTTATTAAGTACTCCCCGCTCAGCCACTCTGTTATTTTCTCCTACTCAAAGGCTGTTCTTACTTCTTTACTCAATCTTAAATGGGATAACCTCACATGCCACCTCCTCCTCCGCAAACTCCTTTCTCCCACCCTCTGCAGGAAAAGTATTCTTTTTTTCTGGATACCCAGCCATGTTGGCATCCTGGGTAATGACAGGGCTGATGCAGCCGCTAAGCTTGCCCTCACCCTCCTCCCTGCCCCTTTTCCCAAAACCCTCTCTGACATCAAACCGCTTATCGCTTCCCTTGTTCGGGACCGCTGGCAAACCTCATGGAAGTCCCAAATTGATAACAAACTCCATGTCATCCAGCCCACAATTCCGATCAAAGCCACCATTAACAACCTCTCTCGTATTGACAACGTTCATATTACCCGTCTTAGAATTGGTCACACTCATCTCACCCACTCCCACCTCCTTAATGGCTCCCCCCATCCTTTCTGCAACAATTGCCATTGCACCCTCACAATCCATCACGTTCTCCTTGCTTGCCCCCTGTACAACCTTCCCAGAGCTTCCCTCGCTCCCTACAACTCAATTGCTAAGTTCTTCCAGAAAACTCCTTCCTTTATCATGCCTCCTTCTATGACTATATTTAATTCTCCTCTTCCACCCCCTCTCGGCTTTGTTTTTGTTTTAACCATGCACCTTCCCTCACAATCACAGCTTTTGACCTTTTGTCCTTAAATTTCTTTCATTCTCCCCCTGATTTCTTTACTTCCTACCTCTAGAATGATCTGACCTCTTAGGCACAATTTGACCTTAGTTGTTGTGGTGCCATTAAGCCATCATCAAACAAACAAACAAACAAACAAAATAATCCTATATATGACTGAATGTAACAAAATAGCTGAAATTCTTATGGAAATTGGTAAAAATGTGTCATGCTATTGTCAATTTATTTTGTATTCCCTAAGAAAATATGCAGACCTATTATATTTAATTGTTCATGGACAAACAGCTTTTCCTTCAATCCCTTTAACTTTGAGATATTCGGATATTGTACAGTAAGCGTTCTTTGTCACTTGGTTATTTTATCAGGAGAATGAATTCTTTGCCATTGAGACGTTTGGAAGCACGGGTAAAGGAGTTGTTCATGACGACATGGAATGCTCACATTATATGAAAAACTTTGATGTCGGCCATGTTCCTCTCAGGTAAGTGGTAAGATTCCTGTATATATTGGGTGGGTTACAAGGCAAGGGATACAAAGCTATTGTGACAAAACCTGCAGTGCTTCTGGGAAAAACACAACATTTCCTTGGCATTATACAACAACTATCCCTAATCAGACATTTGAGAGGCAAATTATAAAAATAGAGGAAATATAGGAGGGATGACTTAGATTGGTGTGGGGTCAAGGACAAACCCCCTGAAAAAAATCACCCAAAAATGTACCTGCAGAACATGAAGTTTAAAAAAGTGCTGTACAAATTTGATGCTCTCATTTAAAAAAAAAAGATGACAAAACTTTTATGGCTTATAATGATTTAACATTCGCATTTTGTGGTTGATATAACAACTATGATTGGCTATATAGCTGCAATCAACTTTTTGACCATATACCATTTATACCAGAACTTAAGAAATAAATCAAAAAAAAAAAAAAACTGGTTTAAAAAATGGAATGATGTATTTAAAAAAATTATTTCGCTAAAACATGGATGTCTCACATGCCTGCTGCTAATGCAATACTGACTCACTCGTAAAGAAGAAGTAAATTCCCTAGCGCATGGATTGGCTGCCACTCCTCACCTACTGCTCCCTCACGCACATATTTGACAGTAGCTCCACCCACAATCTCTCTGTGCATGCTACTCTTATGGTCAAGCATACAGTACTGTAGAACACTATCCATCTTCAGGAAGAATAATCTTTCTTTTGTTAAAAACTTTCTTGAAGTTATTAATTAAGTAAAACCTAACTCGCCCTGTTTACCCTGGACATCAGTGTGCCAATTTTGAACATGAGCCTGAGATTGACATACATTAAGTCAAGATTGGGCTTTTTTAAGTATTAATTGTTTTTTGTGGAAAGAACATATCAGAGTTGAAGTTGTATGGTTGTGATAAAAAGATTTGATTGAAGAATCATGAAATTAGGGAAAATGGATGTGATTTTTTATTTTGAAATAGATCATTAAAGAAACAAACTTTCAAAGCAAAACGGGTAAGAAATTTGTAATTCCTTCACATACCAGATACTATTAGTCGATATTTGTTTTTGTTTTGTGCTGTTTGGAACTTAGTTGCAAAGGGCTTTAATTTTGACTTTTCGCAACACCAGTTTGTGTGTTAACTAGTTTTTGTCTTTTTATTGATTCTGTAGAATGGCTAAAGCAAAAAGTTTACTCAACACCATCAACAAGAATTTTGGCACATTGGCATTTTGCAGAAGATGGCTGGATCGATTGGGGGAAACAAAATACTTGATGGGCTTGAAAAACCTTTGTGACAACGGTGAGTGAAATGGAATACGGAAATGTATAATTCAGAAGTATTTCCTTTTCTTGTCCTGGCTGGTAGTAATTGTAACTTTCCATCGCTGATAATAAAAAATTAAAGGATTAGTTCAGGGGTCAAGCAACTTTATCTTATATGCAATAGGATTTCAATAGGAACATATTGGTGAAGAAACTACTTCAATATCTTATTCTGTTGTAGATGTTCAAGTGTAAAGTTATTGTCTTATCTGTGTAGAAATGACTGGTGTAGTAAGTCTACTATGGAATGTTGGTGCTCTCATCCTCACATTCTTAACAATAGTTAATCAGACCTGCCAACTAGTACGATTTTGCAGTATTTAATACGGAAAAATGTTGAGAATACGATTGTATGTTTTTTGGCACCAGAATTCGATTTATTTATTTTTATAATTCATTTATTTTTATTTTTTTAATTTATTTTTTTACTCATACTTTTTACGCTTGGTTGGCGTTCATGTCCTCTTAAAGGATTGATTTTGCTGACTTAACCGATTCAGATTCAGATTCGTACAATAAGAGAAACTGAAAGTACAGTGGTAATTTTTGTTCAGCCACAGTAAACCTTTGTTTTGTACATTTTGTTTGAGAAGTACAGTTTTTTGTATCAAAAATACAACTTTTGTAGTTCCAGAATACAGTTTGGTGATCCTAAAGGTTGGCAGGTCTGGTTAATGTATTTTAAAGAAAGTTTATTTAACTTTTTTTTGTATTTGAATGATTTTTTGTCGAACTTTCTTCAGGTGCTAAATTAAAATGACCCTTCTTTGCTGACATATCCAATGGTTTTTAAGCCACAAATTGCAGGACAAAATATGATAGAATCTGAAAATATGACATCACAACTGAATCTGAAGATGTGATGTCAGTATGACTTAAGTTGTTTAGTTCAGGGGTCAAGCAAATCCATCTGATATGAAAAAGTACTTCAAAATGAAGGACCAAAATGTTGAAAAAGGCATTTTAAATCTTATTCTGATAAGAAGATATTTAAGTTTAACGTTGAGTATCATTTGTATATAAATGACTGAAATCAGACTAGTTGTGATGTCACAGCCTCAGATACCTCAAAGTCTGTATGTATTTTATCATATTTTGTCCTGCGATTTTGTAGGTTAAGATCCATTGCATATGTCAGGAAAGTAGTAAAGCAGAATCTAGTCTGGGTAATTATAATTTACCACCCGAAGAAAGTTCAAGGAAAAATAACTCAAATATTGAAAAAGTTTAATACATTTACAAATTTAAGATTATTAGTCTGAATGACCTTGAGAATTACAGCAGACTTACTACACCAGTCATTCTACACATGTGAGAAAGAACTTTAAACTTGATTATCCCCTTAACAGAATAAGATATTAAAGTAGTTTCTTTACCAGTTAATTTCTTTTAAAGTCCTCTTTCATACAAGATAAACTTGTTAGACCACTGGACTAATCCTTTGAAGTGGATGTGAGCCCTCTCTTGCCTGAGAGGACTGTATTAGAAGTAGTCAAGTCAAGGAGCATTCCCATTCATTTTCATTTCATATATGTGATAAGAGGGCTATTAAAGAAACAAATTAGTGAAAACACCATGTGAATATCTCATTCTGTTTTGGAGTTAAATCAAAAAATTCAAAGCTTTTACCAGTACAGCATGCTGAAAAGTACAATGAAAAGTCAAATGTCATAATTATAGATCCCAAGACAATTTGTATTTCTTTTTAAAATGATATACATTTTAATTTTTATTTTGAGTGGAAGCTACATGAGCAGATGGGCCAATTATGTTCCAGTGGAGTGGATGTTATAGTTAATCTCAGTAATTGAGCAAAAATGTCTCCAATAAATTAGAAGGAGGCAATTAATTTTTAAAGAAATTCATGAAAAATTGTCTTGGATCCACAAGTATGACATCACACTTCACATAACAAGTTCTTTTTCAACACTCTGGTAAAATCTTTGTAATAATACTCCAAAATAGATTAAGATATCAACTAATTTTGTCACTAGTTTATTTCTTTAATAATCGCTTATAATATTTATGAAAATAAAAATTCATGGAAATTTACATTTAATTTTTTGTTTCAAGTTCATTAGTCCAACAATAGTGATAATGTGATCAGGTCTGCTGTGAGTATAGAATTGTAAATCACAGACCACTCTCTTTTCTTGGCTGGTCTGAATGTCACCCCTCTCTTAAAACAATTTATTATAAAAAATGAATGATGGCTAGAGTCAATTTTGTATTGTGTTGCACTGTTAGGGGAGTTAACTGTTAACTTGTAATGGGCTTGTATTCTATCCAGGGGAAGTTATGATGCTCTCATTTTCTAAGCCAAGGAAACCGGGATTAGATACAGGCCTGATGGGCCTTCATGGCTCGAGTATGATTTTACCTTTTTTTTAACACATTTTAGAAGCATTAATGTTCAGGATTAAAAAAAAACAAAAAATGCATATTTATTTAAAATTTGGAAAAGTCATTTGGTGTGAAATCATAACAGGTTATCCTATTGCAATTATACTGTAGGCTTCATTGAACACAGAAGTGGTTTATGCTCATGATAGTCATTGCAGTCTATAAGTTTATGGTAAAGTTTGTTAAACATCTTTCATGTAAAGCTCTAAACATTAAGGTGTCTTAGCATATGACAAAGTGTATCCTTGCTTCAGCTCATTAGTACGTTAAGTATATGCAGTTAAAGGAAGTCCTATCTCTAAATCAGGTTAAGTGGCTGCTTCCTACAGAAGAGTTGTAAATGTTGTCGTGAAACATGAAACATTTTGAGACTTAGTGACAAGGTTTTGGAAAGGAAGCATATTTGGCAGCGGTTATACATGTGTTTTCCCTTCTGTTATAGTCCCAAGTAAATGTGCAGTTAATAGAGATGTGCATTTTCGCTTAATTCAATAAACGATCATCTTTATCGATCGTTTATCGGTTAACTGATAACACGCCAATACAAGTCCGATGGAATCAAGCCCATTGTTTATGTTGTATCTTGTTGCACACACTGTGTGTACATACAGTATAGTACTAGGTCTGTTTAGTACAGTAAACAATTAACACTAGTGGCGTCAGAAATCTGCTTCATTTTGTAGAAGATATCAATTTATTGCTTCCAGTATAAATGTACATTTGTAAAAGGATTAACATTTAATAACATACATATAATATAAAAAAAAAAATAACCTAAAACATATAGTTATGATATAAATGATAAATCTATAGATACAAAAATAAATATAATATAATATATATATATAAGACATAACCTGGTAAAATAAATTGAAGGATTAAAAAAGAATAAAGAAGTGACCGTAGCTGTCCATTTTGTATATAAAGAGCCGCCGGGTAGATAAAAGAATGTTTGTACAGTTGTATACTAAATTTTGGCACTATGTTTGGATTGCGAACATTTGTATTGGTTTTGGCAAGAAGGCGTTGTAAAACATGTAATGGATGACTTTCAGTTGAATTTATTTTTTTTGCTATTGCACTAAAACAAACACATCATTCTAACAAAAAATAGAACATTCAATGAAATATTACAACCATTCACAAATGACTGCTAGAATCAAGATTTTGAATTGATTAAATAAGCTGTTTGATCAGCGTTAAGTACGCGATTGCCACTCCCATTTTGTAGAGGAAGTTGCAAGTATTACATATTCTATTCAATACCTAAACATGAGAACTATAAAAGGAGAACACTTCTTCAACAAGTATAATTGAATTGAATCCGTAAATTTGAATCCTATTGTATACCCAGTAAATACATGTTCTGTTGACAAATGTCCATCAAGATGACAGACTTTTTGTCTTTTATCACCGGATTATGTGGCCAGATAAATGTTAAGCATTATGCATTGTTGATCAAGTGCTCCCTTGTTTAAGCAGTGAATGGTAAGATGGTTGACATCCGCCACAGCTAGAGTTTAAAGATAATCCACTAATATCTTTGCTATAAAGCCACGTAAGTGGACAAGATCTTGATTTTGGTGCATTTAAGGAATTATTACAAGACATTCTGAGGATATTTTCACTATACAAAGTGAGTATGTGGTGGACAGAATAACATTGTTGCTATCAGCAAATGGGCTTAGCATTGTTTGTAATGATGGTTATAGGCCTAGCACACTGTGTATTGTGCTCGTATTCTGATGACTTTGTGAGTTCGTCACGACGGACAAATCTAATTTATTGATGCTGTGTAACGGGAAAAATGTTGATTTTCTTTGAACAATTTGATTCTCAAAGTGATTGTTTAGTGGTTGATATATGGGGGGAATGGTTTGAATTAGTTTTGAGGCAGAATTTTCGTTTGAACAAAACCCTTATTATTGTGATGGTAAACAATAGTAATGATCGTTTATCGGTTAACCGATAAACGGTTGCATCTCTAGCAGTTAATATTTATTGGAAAGTAGGAAGTTAATAGGATGAACACTTGTTTATGGAAAGAAGTGTATTTTTTTTTTTTGTACAGGTAAGGGTTAGCACTGGGTAATTTGGGGATAATCACACCTACTTTGCTGTATTTTTGTAATTTAATTTGTAAAGTGCATTGAGACCTTTGGTATAATGTGCTATATCTGTATTGAAAGGAGTGTAATTGTTTTTTGTACAGGTAGGGGTTACCACCAGGTGATTAGAGGATAATTACACCTACTTTGCTGTATTTTTGTCATTTAATTTGTAAAGTGCATTGAGACCACTGGTATAATGCGCTATATAAAAGTATATTATTATCAGTATTATTTTTTTGGGTCTGAACAATTGCTAATTTTTAAAGGTCAAACTTGTCGGTAAAGTGGTGGAATCCGTGGAAGCCCTGAGTTTTATTGCTGAAGAGTTTCCAGTTGCAACGTAGGTCTTAATATTTTAAACCACTTCAAAGAAATTGAGAAGTATTATCGCAAGCACTTTTATTGTGTGTAAAGTGAAACTTTCATTGACAATAATTCATTCTACCAATCTGGTGTAAAAAAATTTTGGGGAAGAAAGGGGGGTTGGTTGGAAGATAGTGTGGGGGAGCAGTAGGATAATATTGTTTAATGAGAGGCTGGTTGATGGGGGGCTTGGTTGGAAGATAGTGTGAGTGAGCGGTAGGATAATATTGTTTAATGATAGGCTGGTCGATGGGTGGTTGGGGTTGGAAGATAGTGTGAGGGAGCGGTAGGATAATATTGTTTAAAGAGAGGCTGGTCAATGGGTGGTTTGGCTTGGAAGATAGTGTGAGGGAGCGGTAGGATAATATTGTTTAAAGAGAGGCTGGTCGATGGGTGATTGGGGTTGAAAGGTAGCGTGAGGGAGCAGTAGGATAATATTGTTTAATGAGAGGCTGGTTGATGGGTGGTTGGGGTTGGAAGATAGTGTGAGGGAGCGGTAGGACAATATTGTTTAATGAGAAGCTGGTCTATGGGGTATGGGGAATTAGGTGGAGGATTGGATATCAGAATGCTTTTAAGGAGGGAGGTAAGGTTTAGAACAAATTATACAGTGGTGATTAATAACGAGATTTTTGTGTTTTGTAAATCATTTTTGAATTTGTTTGCTTTCAGGGATCATCGAGCCTCATCCACCATTGTGCGACATTAAAGGGTCGTACACTGCACAGTATGAACACACCATCCTCCTGCGACCAACCTGCAAAGAAGTCATTAGTCGGGGAGATGACTACTAGCCACCGAGAAAAGATCATCTTCATCCATCAGGCACCAGAAATCAGTCCAACTTCGGAGATAGCATGGGAGCTCTGGCTTCAGAAATATAAAGGGGGAGCTCTTGTTTCAGAAATATAAAGGGAAAGCTTATTGCGTAAGAAATGGGATGTGCTACTTTGACAAACAAGACAGTTTGTGTAGTATCTCATTTAAATACTAGAATGCTGCCTTCCTTCTTGATATTCATATCTTGCATTTTAGAATTTCACAGTGGAAAGGGGGTGACCTTATTTTGCCTGAAGGAAAATTACAGAAAGGTAGTGTTGTCCTTCTGTGGAGATTAAAAGTTTTTAAAAAGTTTAAAAGACAAGAAAGAATATTGATATTCAAAAAGAAAAAAATTGTTTGAAACATTTGCAGGCCTCCCAGTAAACCTTTGAAAACCTTTAAAACTTTTAAAAACCTTTATTGACAAATTGAACCTTTATTCCTTTCAAAATAACCTTTAAAACCTTTAAAAACCTTTATTTTCAAAGTTAAGGAAGGTAAATGATTCGAGTGCCAAGGTTTTAGCTTCATTGATAAGTATACACATCCATTTAATAGCATATCTGTTCTCAACACACATTTAAAAAGTAGCAGGACCAAAATAAAATTTCCAACTTCACGTAAGTAATGGACTTTTGGCGCCACCAACTGCCTTTTGCCCCAAAATATGCTCATTGTATGAAAATTTATTCCATGAATTAACCTTTATAAACCTTTTTATTTAAATCCCAAACCTTTAAAAACCTTTATTTCAACTTTTCCAACCTTTAAAAAAAACTTTATTTTAAAAAAGAGTCACTGGGAGGCCTGCATTTCCCTAACGTGCCCCAACCAAAGTTTGCCAATTTGTTATTAAATGCAGTCTTCAATTTAACCATGTATGGTTACAATTCATTTGTTTGCTGGGATAAAACAATTTAAACTCCAGGAATTTTGGTACAGAACAATATTCTGCATCTGGGTGTTGCTGCTGGAGAGCAATGAAAGATGGTTAAATAGGTAAAACTTCTAACACTATAGTTTATGGAGAAATATTTTAATAAAATCAGGGTCATAGAATGTTAATTGTTTTGGAGAGAAAAAAGAGGTAATTGTCCAGTAGTCTTTGCTTGCTGGAGAGAAAAAACAAATAACTTTATTTCATTTCAATCATTGTGTTATTTCCAAACAATTGATCCAAAGTTATCTACAGCTTTTGGAGCTATTCTTATGACTTGCAGATGGAGGTAAACCTTTGGTAGTGAAGGTTTTATGGACTTGTATTATGATATTGTTCTGCATGAATAGTGATATCAGAAATAGATTTGAAATCTTAAAGAGATATCAAATCTATTTCAACAGAACCAGCTTTCTGGCTTTTAGTTCTCATGTTTCTCTCAATCTCCCCCTGTTTACTCTCCTTCCTACCTCTGGAATGATCTAACCTCTCAATTTGACCCTTGCTGTTGTGGTGCAGTTAAACTCATCAAACTCTCAAAAACAACATAATCTGTTGTTAATTTACAAACACAACATCTTTTTTAATTTTCAATTTGAACTTGTATTTTGCCATGTCATAACATTTCCATTTGATACATAAATCTGTGTGTGCAGAAATATTTGTGGGTGATGATTTAGATTATTATGTCATGTGGCCATGTCAAAAACGAATCGTAAAAGATCAAAGGATAATAGAGAATTAAGATAATCTTATTGGAACAATTTGTACCTCTTTTCCGTAGTGACGAATGTCATTTGAGTAGTGACGAATGTCAAAAGTGAAATTATTAATTCCGCGTACTGACGAATGTTCGTAAAAAATTTAAGCTTGATAAAATAAAAGTTGATAAATGTATTTTAAAAGAGAAAATACTAATTAATCTTTTGACAATTGTGCTTACAATAAAGATATTTTAAGCGAAATCTTATTTCATGAAGCTTCAAAGACATTCATCAGTCTGCGGAAATAATAATTCAGTATTTCGCGTCAATTTTTGTTTCACCTAAATAAGACATTCTTCAGTATGCGGAAAGAGGGAACAATTTGTTTGCCATTTTTTGATTGGAGAGAAATACTGAGAACATGTAATTCACACCAAAGATCGTTTGACGCAGTTGTGAAAATGGATTTATTTTCTTATTCTCTGAGAGAAAAATATTCCTGTTTGAGAAATTTGACAACCACTTTTTTTTGTCTGATTATGTAATTTGATGATGTAAACTGTAAAACTTTGGCACTTTTGACTCTGACTGTCGCAGTGCCGTTAAACCTCATCAAACCAAACCAAACGACACGTAAACTGATTATGTCATCTTGAAATAAAAAGTCAGAATTAGAATATATGAACTTACAAGTAATGTATTATTAGCAATGCTCATTTAGACCTTGCTGGAGTACAAAAGTTTTTTTTTTTGTCTCTCTGATAAACTGAAGGAAATCTTGTGTTCTCAGTAATAACTATTTACAAGGTTTGTTCCAAGACTTTTTTAAAAACTGAAGAAGAGCAAATTTTTTTGTCATTTTTGTTTGTCTTCCATTTAAAGTAAGTTTGTGTTATATGAAAGTGGTGGAAGTGTTAGAAAAAACTGCAAAGAAAATTGCATATTACATACATCAATCTGTCACAGGATGTGAAACCATTGGAAAAGAAAATAAGAGAATATTCAATGAGACAAGATTTGTGCCAGAACAAAAATACTTTTGGGTTTAATGGTGTTATTAGCAGTCCATGGTGTACAAAAAGATGAGGGTAAAGGTCAGGGGTGCAAAATATAGCAGACCAGGGCACCAATGCTCCCAGAATATTTGAGTTATCCAGAGAAAAAAAAGTGAAGGAAAAGCAAAAAGAAGAGAATGGAAATGAGAAGGGGAGGGGAAAAGAAAGTGAAAGCAGACAAAGAAAAGGGGAAAATAATAAAGGATATTGAGGAAAAGGAGTGAAGTGAAAGAAAGGGAGAAATGAGTAGGAATTACCCATTCAATTTTGTTATTGTTGTTGCTGTATACTCACAAACAATTTTTTTATGGTTTAGAAAGTTAAACATTTTTTCACCCCCTGGTAAAGGCAGAATTTTAATAACTAAGATAAGTAATTTGATAACTAGGATTTTTGTACATTTGTGTCTTATTGCATTTGTTTCTTAAGTTGTGTGTAGTTCTATCTTTTTGTTGGTAATATTTAATTAATATCTGAGAGCATATTTGATCATCTGCTTGTTGCTGACAAATTACATCTTGTGAAAATGCTTCGTTTTTGTTCTTTAAGATGATGATGAAATTGTCATGAACTTATCTTTATTAGTTGTGTCATCTCTTCCTAGACATGTGACACATTTTCCTTCAAATGGAAATTCAAATGATTTAGATTTCTGAAGTAATGGAAACTATTACATTTTCAATAGTCAGCTAGATTACTTCATGTAAGCTCATGATGAAGATTCCTATACAGGGTCCTCCCCCCAACCCCACTCCCCCCTGCTACTTTTCCAAAAAATGACAAAGTTGATGGGTATGTTCTTGTGGCCTACTGATCAACTCTAGATATGCATCAGGACTACAATTATGATAACTCAGTGACATGCTTGTAAGGGTCTGATCAAAAAAATTTACAAGCATTACACTTTTGTGATATTAATTTGCAATACATAAACATGCAGATAGCTTATTACAGAATGAAGCTGGCATTTTTTTTTTAATCGATTCCCTAGCAACCATTTTGCAAAGATTAAAACTTCAGCTAAGATGTATTATTTTTGACTTTCTTTAATGGAATTCGAAGAGCCAGTCATGAATCAAAGCTTGTGTGAAATATTTATTCAGGCAAGCATTTTTAGAACAGTGATTTTCTCTGGGGTTTACTTGAAGTATTAGAGATATCCCTTTTGACTTTAACAGGAAGGGGGTCCTTTGGGTGAATTGTATGGTGTCCGCTGTCAAATGGGCATGACATGATGGAGAGTAGAAAAGTGTTTTTTATCGTGTCTGCAGTCAAAGGATTGAGTAATGGTGAGAATGAAGACATGAGAGTGCATGTCTTCTTCCTCATTTGCTCTTCAAGATGCTGATTCCAGTACTATCGATGAAAGCTGTCATTGCCGAAGATCCTTGAGGGTGCCAAAGTTTCATCTGCACTTGTGCACTTGATGGTGATAACCACACATGTGTACGGAGCATCACCTATATAGAGTAATCTTGGAAAATGTGGGCAACTGTCATGGGTCCTGTGTCACCCATATTACTGAAACTAGAATATGATAGTGAAGCATAGTTGGTTACCATGACCCATCATATACAAATTATGTTATTTGCTAAGACTAATTGCCTTACATGAAACTTTTTGGTAAAATGGTTTGGTTGCACATTATGTAAGAGAGATTTTCGCTCTCTGAATTTAGATTTTGTGTATAAATGAATATTCATGTATTCAGGTAATTGCATACAGTGGGTAGTTATGCATGCATGCAAAAATATTTGCCATAATTAGGCATGATTTAGATTTCCAGTTGTTCATTTACATGTGTGCATGGGAAGGTACATAAATGGTAACCAGTTGACAAGAAAAATATACAGTTATCTCTATAAGAACATACTCTCATTTTATTTTCTATTTATATTATACATTTATATTTCATAGATTAAAAGTTTAGATATGAAATTTACATTACAATTCTTACTCATCAGATATTTAAAAATATTTTGTTTCTCACTTATATACACTCTCTCTTTGGCCATGATATGCCATTGATACTAAAAGGGCATGACCAATGCAAGAATTATCATAAAAGATTAATCATATTTTCATTCATTGTTGCAAAATTGAGATACATCAGAAATGACTTATTTTTAGAAATGAATACTTATGAGTAAGAAGACAATTGTTTTATGGTGGACTATTAAGAATATTGTGTTAGTGCATGATGTGACTTAAGGCAATGGGCCAAGAGTTTCAGGAAGATTGTTCCTTCGGGGGTCACCATAATGCATGGCAGGTGTTTTGTTTTTATCAATTGTATTATAATGCTTCAGCTTACGGTTGTTTTTCTCAACTTTATTAAGCACAAACTTGAATGTTTGTTTAAAGGACTATGAACATCTACGAACATTGCAGATTTTCGATATGTGAATGAGCATGAAATTCTGGATAGAATAGTTATTAAACTTTGTAAAAAGCCTATTAGTATTCAAGTTATAGCTAAGCAAAGTTCCATGTTTTGTTGATTTGTGATATACTAAGAGGAACACATCTCAACGTCTTTATATAATTTTTTTAATTTTGTTCTTCAAATTCAGCTTCTTGTAAATTTCAGAATGTCTTTTTTAAATACATGATGATTCAGGTGTGACAAAGTTCCATCAAAGTTTATATTGTTCAATTCTATATTTCAGACATTGACAGTGGAATAAAAAGCAAAAGGATTTACAAAAGGTTAATGAAGGATTCTTCCCATTGATGTCACATATTATTGTGCAATAACAGTTAAAAATGAAAAATGCTGTATATTGGTCAATTTTTAACCAATTTTAATGGAATGTTTTACTGTTTTAATGGTTTATATCATATTTTAAACCAATTAAGCCCATGTTGCCTTTACATGTTCATAGTCCTTTTAATCTGAAGACAAAAAAGATTTGAAATCAGGGGATATAGTCATAGATATTGAAATGAAAGTAGTGTGATGACAGTGGGTTCAAACATATCACATTTGGCTAGTAACATTTAAGACAGCTTATAGGAAAGAAGACCTCAAAAAACAAAAACAAAATGGTGAAGAAAGCATTTAAAAATCTTATTCCGAGATATTTAAATATAAAGTTTGGTATAATATGTGTAAAAACCACTGAAATCGGACTATTTGTGATGTCACAGCCTCAGATTCCTCAAAGTCTTTTTATGTTCTATCATATTTTGTCCTGCGATTTTGTGGCTTAAAAATCATTGGATATGTCAGGAAAGTAGTCAAACAGACCATAGTAAGGGTAATTTTAGTTTACCACCTAAAGAAATTTTGAGGCAAATAATTTAAATAGTAAAATAATATATTTTCTTTAAAATACATTACCAATTGTTAAGAATGTGAGGATGAGGGCGACAAGCAAAGTCCTCTTTTCATACAAACGAACTTGTTTAAGCTCTGAACTAATTCTTTAAGGAGAGTCTTTATTCTCTTCATAACCTAGTTATTCTAGAGATTTAAAGCTAAACCCATTTCTTCGTTTTCCTGGATTTAGAGAAATATTCCCATGAATTTTCATTGTTATTTATATGATAAGAGGACTATTCAATAAAATTTGGCGTAAAAACCATGTTGATATCTTATTCTCCTTTGGCGTTATTACATTTTAAAGCTTTCATCAGTCTGACCTCGCAGCGTACAATGCGACAGATCCAAGTGTTTCTATGATTTTCTTTTACTTACAGTGTAAGATTCCTGAGCAGATGGACAAAACATTCTTATAAAGTGCATGCCCCATCTCAATGATTAAACAAAAAATGCATCAATTAATTTAAAAAGATGCAATTAACGTTTCAAAGAAATGTACACAAAAATTGTCTTGAATTTGCTTTTATGACATCACACTGTACATTGCAAGGCCACTTTTCAACACGCTGCAATGTTTGAAGTGTAATAACTCCTACATGCAATAAGATATCAACATGGGTTTTTACATCAATTTTTTACTTTAAAAGGCCTGTATGATATTTATGAAAATGAAAATTCATGGGAATATTCCTTTAAGTCAATGGTTAGTTTTCAAACTAATCATTTTCCACACAAATATGTTACTAAATGTTATCTTTCAGCATTAAACAAATGATTTTCAGCTACATAGATTCTGCAGTTGCAAAGAAAAACATTTTTTAACGGACATCTGTTAGACAAAAAAGATTTGACAGTTTTCATCATCCGTCAATCAAACTGCTCGCCACATCCTCGATAAAGTACTTTTAATTGTTCATTTCCCGATCAAAATACAGCGGTTTCAGACGTCCAATGGAATCTGTTAACAGATGGTCTATTTATTCCTGCTGTGTACATTTCCCCTTGTTCTATCCCCATCAATTGTAAAGTGTTGGTCATTTTATGAAAGCTTATCACTCTCAGAGAAGGTGAAAACGTTTCTTTAAAGCATTAGTTAAGTGGTCAAGCAAGTCCATCTTATAGAAAAGAGGATTTTAAACGAAATTAAATGGTAAAGAAACCATTCAAAAATCTTATTTCGTTAAGGAGAAAAAAAGTTCTGCATCAATTGTGTAGAATCGACTGAATCCAGACTAGTTGTGATCCTTTCTGTATTCTATCATATTTTTTCGGTGATTTTGTGGACTAAAAACCATTGGATATGTCAAGAAAGCAGCAAACAGGTTGTAGTAAAGGTAGTTAAAATTTACCACCTGACAAAAGTTTGGCAAAGTCTTATATCAATTTTCTTTAAAATACATTAACAATTGTTAAGAAAGTGAGAATGGGGGCACCAACCTTCCTTAGTAGACTTACAACACCAGTCATTTCTACACAGATAAGACAATAACTTTACACTTAAACATCTCCTACAACAGAATAAGATATTGAAGTAGTTTCTTCACCATTTTGTTTTTTTTAAAGTCCTTCAAGTAGGATAAACTTGCTTGACCACTGAACTAATCCTTTTAATTGATATTCAAATGTTTCAAACATTTCAATTAAACACAATTGTTATAAATGTAATAGGCTACTTTGATCTTTAAAACTGTAAATCATTGAACCATTGTGTCACAATCCTGGCGGAAGACTTTTTGCATGGCGGTTGTAAGAATATTAATCCTCAGCATAATCCTCTGATACGCAGTGAAAAATCTCACTTGAACCGCCCACCATCTTGTAACAGTAGCTCCACCATTGTCCAAGACATCAAGTACCTTCTTCATGTGTTCATCTTTCATATTTTGAGGGAACTGATTTTGAACTTTGGGCGAGGTTTAATCTTTGGTTTTACACGATTTATTAGCTGTTTCTTATCTTCCTCCAACTTGCCATATTGTCGATCTAAAGTTGGACAAATCTTCATTATTTGTTGCGTTTGGCGGGATAAAAGATTGTACCGCGGGCCCAGTGTGACATTTTGAGAATTTGCCCTCGGTCTGCATTCAGAAGCCGAACGTTTTTGGAAAAATTTTGGGAGATCCTGTGTTTTTGAATCGGTTCGATCTAATTTATCATAACCTTTGTTTTGATCGATTTTTGCGTTTTCATCAAGTCCTTCATAAACCTTCCTGATATTTGCAATATCACCATCATCTGATTTTGATACACCTCTCAGATAGCTGCTGCTTTTGTGGTTTAGCGGGAGTCCTATTTCTGGGGCTACTGAAGTATGAGAATAAACTTTTAATTGGGGGTTCGTTTTCAAATTTTCGCTGCTAGAAAAGAAGTTGGCAGTTTTTCTGATCGGAGAGTGCGGCCTAGGACATATTGTAGGTGGGAGATTACATAAACATCGCGCAGACAAAGTAGGGATGTTCTTGGCTGGTTGAGTAACACCTTCATGTATTGATCGGAGGTCCGTGTAACTGTAAGGTCCTACGAAAGATGAGGTACTGCTGCGATCTTTTGAAAGTCTTTGACTGAATGGAACCATTTTAAAAACTGGTTTCTTGAAGTTGACTGCCATGAAATTATCACAGAGACTTTCATCAGAAATAGAGATTCGAACTATACCAGAATCGGTGTCAGAGGTAGAAGCTTTGAATCCGGTACAAACCTGAGAATCTCGAGAATCTGTAAGACGTCCTGCAAGAAAATGGTGATGAAATTTGGTCATGATTTTTCAATATGCTGAAACGACCAAAAATCTAAATATTTGATTAAAAAAAATTATAACACTTTTTAGCTCGACTATTCGAAGAATAGTAGAGCTATTCTACTACCCCGGGGTCGGCGTTCAGTCAAGTTTTGGTTCCAGTTTTCATAACTTAAATTTTGAATGTTGTACATTCATGTGACTTGTCATAGGGGTAGAGGACATTGGTTCTGATCAAATGAGCATGATTGGAGGGTTGTGTGTGCAAACTAATTCGCTTATTTGCATTACAATGAAAATAAAAGTTTTGGTTAATGTTTTTGGTTAAAGTTTCCATAACTTATGAATGGTGTACATTTATGTGACTTGGCATATGGGTACTGTTCAAGTGAGCATGATTAGGGGTTATGTGTGCATACTAATTAGCTTATTTGCATAACAATGAAAATATTTGTATCTATGATTAAATTAAAGTGGATGTGGGGATTTGTTTGCACAAATGATCATATATGTGAAGAGCATTGTCTACACTTAATGTTGAAGTGAAGTATGCATATTAATTTGGTTATTTGCATAACAATAGACTCATACAAAATGTTTAATATTCATGAGTGTATAATCTAAGTTATGAATGATGTACATTCATGTAACTTGGCACAGGGATAGAGGACATGGGTACTCTTCAAATGAGCATGATTTGAGGTTGTGTGCACATACTAATTTTATTTGCATGACAATGGAAATATTTGTATCTATGATATCTCTTAAATTAAAGTGGGAGTGGGGATTTTGTTTTACACAAATGATCATATATGTGAAGAACATTGTCTACACTCAATGGTGAGATGTAGTGTGCATATTAAGTAGCTTATTTGCATAACAATAGACTTGCGTACAAAATATTTAACCTGAGATAATAACTTGCTATTTGGTTCAGTGGTAGAGGGCTTTGGTACTGTTCAGTTGAGCATAATTGGGGGATTGTGTGTGCATTATAATTAGCCTATATGCATAGCAATGAAAATATTTGTATATGTGGCATCTCTTAAATTAAAGTGGGTATGATGATTTTGCTTAAACAAATGATCATATTGTATATGTGAAAAGCATTGTTCACACTTAATGGGAGGTATAGTGTGCATTTGCTGCAATATGTTTGACCTGAGATCAAAAATATATGGCTTATGACTTACTAACTTCACATTTCTAGCTATGATGATATTGACATTCCTGACATGAATAGCAATCAAAATGTTTGTCTTGCTATGAATAAGCACATAAAAGTTTCCTAGCTTCTAAAGAATGTTAAATTAGGGCTTTGCGAAATATAAACAATAGCAGAATGTGGGGTAGAAGATCTGTGACATGATGATAAAGTAGCTGAAGGAATTAGGATGAGTGTCTCTTCCCCATAGCATAAACATACTCTCATTACAACCCATTTTCTCGTAATGTATTCTAAAGCGGTGGGTAAGTTCTATGAATGCCTCGATTCAATGATGACGATCTTGCTGTTTTTTTATCTTTTGGGAAGTGGTTGACCCCCTCCCCCGCCTTCTTCACCTTTTTGAATGAAGTTCCTTAGCAGGCAGCCTTACACCTTTATGCTTTTTGAATCAATGGCAGTTTGCAAATGTTAAGCATTTCAGTATTTCATATGCCATCAAATTTATATTAATAACAACTTTCTTTCTCTGTAAATGGTTCATCTTGCTTTTATTGCACACACCCACATCTGCCACCAATGTAAGTTACTAGCTAATACGGTTCAACGAACATGCAATAATCCTGTGTATGAAGCATTCAGGGAGGGAAAGATCAATCACTAGTTTATGGAATAACTATTTGCCTCACAGGGAAACTACTTGGTAATATTTCATTAGTTGGGTGGAAAGGAAGGATTGTTCTATTCTAACAGGGGGAAATGGTTCTTATAATCAGAAGAGAATTTGCAAGCTTAAAAGCAGAGATTGGGCTTTCAGTTCTAAAATTATTTTTTCTATAGGTTTGCGAGAGCAGCATTCTGCAGGGGCCAGTATGCACAACTTACGCGGTGCCACCGCGACAGCAGAAATTGTTGGTACTGAATCTTCTTTGTCATTTCCGTCATTTATAGAGGCCCTGAGAAACCAATGATAGCATAAAATGAAACAAAACTCCCCAAAAATGAATGTAAGTCATGATCATGCACTGTCCTAATAATTGTATTTTTTAACTCGGAAATAAAGCACTTGTTTTTTAAAAAACCTATAAAATTCAGAATTTCTATTTTGAAATTCATAATTGGGACAATCCAAGCAAGTTTGTTTGAAAATGTTAACATCATTAGGGGAGATGCAGGAGAGATGAGTCATTTTTTAACTTTTGTCAACACTTCCATAAACCTCAACAAACCAAACCAAATATTAATACATGTTATTAATCATGGTGGAACATACTACAACTATTGTTGCACATATCCTGAACCTTATGTGGCAAGTGGTTGAATTGGTTTCAATTGAGACGAAAAGAACAAAATAATTCCAAATGGCTCAACTCCTCCTTAGCATAGTGAGAGTTTAGCCACTACATAAGGAGAGTTGAGCCAGATGTCAATATAAAGCACAATGTTTGTAGAAAGATTTGAGACTATAAGCCAACTAACAGTCCAATATAGACTGATAGAGAGAGAAAAATCATATATGCCCTCATCAAGATTTGAACCGGAAACCCCCAACTACCGTTCGATTGCTCTACCACTAAGCTAAGTGGTATTACCTCCTGGAATTGTCCCCTAACGCATCATTTTCTGTCCATGCTGTTCAAGTACAGCTGATTTATTGTATACAAATAGTTGGTATGGAATGACATACATTTTATATCATCTCTCATTATGGTCAATGCATGGCTCTACTTTTCAAAACATATCAATGACATATCAAAGGGTGACGAAGATTGCAAAATGACACTATGGTTCAGTAACTAGGTGCCGCAGTTTGAGAAAATTATACGATGAACTCATGCAATGATTC